>CM052220.1:3942017-4089494 GCA_028454225.1 Lasioglossum leucozonium | reverse complement strand
GACTGACCACTCACTGACCACTCACTGACCACTCACTGACCAGTGGCTGACCAGCGACTGACCAGCGACTGACCACTCACTGACCACTCACTGACCAGTGACTGACCACTCACTGACCACTCACTGACCACTCACTGACCACTCACTGACCACTCACTGACCACTCACTGACCAGTGACTGACCAGCGACTGACCACTCACTGACCACTCACTGACCAGCGACTAACCACTCAGTGTCCACTCACTGACCAGTGACTGACCACTCATTGACCACTCACGGACCACTCACTGACCAGTGACTGACCAGCGACTGACCAGTAACTGACCACTCACTAACCAGTGACTGACTACTCACTGACCAACGACTGAGCAGTAACTGACCAGGGACTGACCTGTAACTGACCAGTGACTGACCACTCACTGACCAACGACTGACCAGTGACTGACCAGTTTCAACAATAGTGAGTTTGACCTTTTTCGTTTTTCGCGAGTGGCTACTCTCAAGCTAATAGCTGTAGAATTAGAATTTTTTTAAATACTGTATGCTAGAATGTAAGACATGTTAGAGGTAAGACCAATTGTATTAAAAGATTTTCAATAAAAATCTTGTAAATTAATGTCTATGATTATTTCAAACCTATTCCCTTCTATAACATTTTGCAATGAGCAACGGGTATCTCGTCGAGAGTGGAACTTTTAGCGATGTTAGCATTTCAGATTCATATCATAGATTTCTTCCTCCAATCTCCTTACTGCTTTTTTAAGCTTTTCATTTTCTTTGCAAGTTCCTCCCATTGTACCAGACTCTATATTACAAAATACGCGCCAGATATTTTAATAAAAATGTCTATTATTAGATCGATACAGTTTCGATAATTTTTTTTCCTGGAATCCATAAACCTGACTGAAAAATAACTTCCTGATCGCCTAATTTCAAACGTATAGGCCCCACATTAGGACCAAGTTCTTTTTCAATTTCTTGCGGACTTAAATCCATATTTACTAAAAAAACACCGTCCTTTCTAATAGGTGGTTTTTTTTTAGAAAACTTTAGAATATAAATTCATTGTATCCACCTAAGTATCGCGGATTTGATATTAAATACTCCAATGTTAAAATCCTAATGCGAATAATATACAGTTAAATATATCCAATCATTTTATTTTAAAAATAAACAATCAGAAACTTTAACAGATTGTTAAAATAGGTTAGATTATGACAATATATGTTTTCCTTTGATTCTGAACAGGCAATGTGAAAGACAAGGAGAGCAGATTGTGCGACAAGGATAGAACTAGAAAAGTGGCGCCATCCGTGGCAAAAGCGTGAAACTGGTAGACAAACGTTACCGACGCGGAAGTGCAGGCTGAATTGTCGGTGGCGCCATCCGTGACGGCACGCAGAAACTTGTAGCCAATCGTCTTTACCATACAATACAGCCTTCACTTCCGCGTCGGTATCATTTGTCTACCAGTTTCAGGCTTTTGCCACGGATGGCGCCACCAACAATACCACCTGCACTTCCCCGTCGGTATCGTTTGTCTACCAGTTTCAAGCTTTTATATAATGTGGCGATTGTCGATAATGAACCATAAGTGTGGGGAATTTCTTTAAATTAAACTTTTCAATAATTAAATATAACTTTCCCTTCACAACTTATAAATTCTTAATTTAATTTTTTTATTTGAATTTGAGTTATTTATCTATTTTATAAATAAAATCAATACGATGATGTCGGTAAACTGGAGAATGTACATTGTTGATAAATGAGAAATCTTCATTATCGACAATCGCCACAATATACCACCACAGTGCGTAAGAAATCGACCGCTAGATGCCTGTACGGTCTCGTTGACGTCTGCGACGCTTGCGTAGAAACAATTTTTGCGCTCCTTCACGCTCGTTCGAGCTTCCTTTTCCGTTTGGATCTGAAATAGGTTTGTCCGGTTTTTATTCAGTTTATTGTTATCCATATTATCTATAAGAATCGTGGTGTGTAGGAAGGTTCGCATATTAATTTCGCGATCCTCTGTATTCCGCGATGTTATTTCCAACGATATGTGAGATATTTTCTAGTAACAAAGAATTTATATTCCAGGATCAAAATGGTGCAACGGTTAACCTATCGTCGACGGTTGTCATACAACACAAAAAGCAACAGGAGACGCGTGTAAGTATTGCTTTAAACTTAATTGAGAAACAAAGTTATTACCGTTATCGGTTCGTACTATATCCGTTACTATCGAGGCGTTAGTTTTATCAAGATAGGAGTACATTTGTTGGTACCCGACTGTTTGAGGTTATGTTGTTGTTTCTCTGTTCAATATCCATGCGTTTATCGTTGAGAAGGATACGGTTGTTACAGTAAACTCTATAATCTCCGGGAACTGTAGTCGGTGAATCACCGTCGCGATTTAATCAAATTTAATATCGATAAGCTCTATATATTTTGTTTAATGATGATTCTAGTGTGCGCACTCCTGGTGGAAAGCTGGTATACCAGTACCTTAAGAAACCCAAGAAGATCCCAAGATGCGGATTATGCAAAGATAAGCTTAGAGGAATCCAACCGGCCAGACCAATGGAAAGGTCCAGAATGTGCAGGCGTAAGAAGACAGTGAAACGAGTCTACGGCGGTGTCCTGTGTCACAAATGCGTGAAAGAAAGGTATGCTCGCGTCCCTATTTGTTCTCCTTGTGTTGAAACGAGTCGCTTGTTAGCACGATACTCACCTTTGCACTTTATTTTGCTTCCAGGATCGTGCGTGCTTTCCTAATCGAAGAACAGAAGATCGTTGTTAAATATATGAAAGCGCGTAATGCAAAAACGAAGGCGGAGAAGTAATCTTTTCCTTTTTATTAACTAAATAAAATACATAAAATCGATACATCATGGTTCCTCTATCTTACAACTGTAGAATTACCGTACACACTCGAACCTTGTCCATTGTACATTCTCCATCGTTCAACAGTCTTATGGTATAGTTCCTGCAAACGGTTTGCATCTGAACAGTCGCTCCGAATGTTGCATCGGCTTGTTCCTACCAAGCATTTCTTTCATATCTTTTGCACGCGTGAATCGCTACTCGTATTTGTTGATCCGTGGAGTTTGCAGGACCAAACTTAGAAAACGTGGATCCTGCTCCTACCTTGAACTCTCACCTTCTCGTGACATGACCTCGCACAACTTCCTAACACGGAACCTACCGTTTTCCCGTCGAATATTTCGAGAACGAGCGATTTTTTCGAATCTCGTACCGAGACGCGTGTTACAGCTTGTAGATGTTGCGGGATAGAGGCGCACTGTTCATTTTCCCAATATAGTTGGAGCGAGTACACGATTCCCTGCATGGTATAGGAATAAGAGGCGAGTATTGTATTCCGCTTATGGTCAAGGAGTGCGCGAAACCCGTCCAAGCGCGGCGCGCCGTGACTCGCCAGCCTCGGTGCACTTAACAAGTGCCTTATTTGCTGAACGACGAGTATGCGCGTGTGCGCGCCGGACCGGTGTGGTTTCCATGCCGGCGCAGAAATGACCCAGGTGAGAACCGTGCGAGTTTGTCACCTGAGAATGCGGACAGCGTGTCGGCCATTAAGTACTTTCGTTTCGCGAAACAACCTCCGTTCGCTGTCTCCTATCGCAGCTCCAACTTTTCGATCTTATCGTGAGACGGAGTTGGAGTCTAACGTGTTCTGGCTCTCCATCTTCGTTTCCCTCCCTCTCTATGTTTCCCTCCTCGTTCCTCTCTCGATCGCGCGAGACAGAGAACCTCGTGCTCGGTCCACGTTCGATTCATTCATACCTCGCTGTATTTTCTGAATACAGCTGTGACTATTTTGAGCGCGCGACGCTCCTTTCGGGAGACGCTATATCGGCTATTAACGGCTATCGGTCATTTGCGAGAACGACGCCCCGACTCCAATATTTACTTAGCCGCATCGAGTCTCGAGCTCTTTCTCCGTATCGATCGTCTCCGCTGGATCACAATAACGGCCCGCTTATCGGCTCCGGCATTGCGAATCATCGACGTGGCTCTGCTGTTTATCGGCCTCGTTCGCCTTTCGAGACGTTATTATCGCTCGTCGCAACTCTGAAATCGATCGGTTCTTCTCCGAACCGATACGGGAAACACGTGTCGCGATTCTATCGTTCGAAATACGCGCGTATTGCAGAATTTTTTATCGAAGATCCCGATACAGAAGAGGTAGTAACGCGAGAGGAAGATTCGAATTCCGATCGGTCGGTCTCTGGTGCGTTCGCCTGAAAACTGGTGTTACTTCCAGATCGTCGGTCGTCCCGCTTTGCTCTCGGAAATAAGAACACGGGGAAGAGGCGGTTGCGGCAAGAATAATAGCAAAGGATACAAGGGCCGCTAACGGTCGACAAGCAAAAAATCCCCCTCCACGAAAACCACCTCGCTCCGAATACCGACGGTGGCCGGCCGATTTCGAATTTTCGAGGGAACGTTTCTTGCCCGTGGTCGACCGTCCGTGTCGAAAATAATCGGTGCGGTTGGTCGGCGGGATGAGACGTTCGCGCGCGTTTTCGTCTCGCTTCGAGATCGCCGCAAAATATCTTTTCCTCTCGATCCGCAGAGAGATTTCTTCTCGGCAGGAAACGCGCCTGTCGGTTATATCGACGCGCTGTATCAGCCGCGGTCCAGCGGCTCTAATATAGCTGTTCGAGCAGATTCGATTACGCGGATTAATGTATCTTGCTGAAAACGAAATGAAATTCCGGTCGGCATCGAGGGGATCGATTAATTTCCATCGCGGTTACTGCGACGCGAAACTAAACGAACGACAAGAAGACCTGGTCGTGGCCGCGCCTCGAGTCGGGACAACAGGTTTACTAATTACGAGACGGATACAATTTCGCGAGTGTTCCGCGCGAAATTGCACCGCGAACCAATTTGCTCGGAGCCGCGCCACGACTCGTAGCTGCACGATCGTCGCCCCTCGTCGGTAGCAAAAGGTAGCTGCTCCCTGTCGCGTTTAATTGCCGGACCCGGCTAGAAAATGCGAGCGCGCCGTAACCCGGCGCGAGAGACGGGCACCGGCCGCTTGCAATCAATTTCCGGAACTCGTATTTAACGCTACGCTAAAGCGCCGCAGGATGAACTCGATCTGCTTGGTAGCCGCGCGAGCGGAATTCATTATGCAACCGGCGAAGTCGCGGACAATTGAAAAGAACGTGAAAAAGGGGTGAACGGTTTCAATTAAAAGCGATGATCTTGTTTCAGGGCGTAACGGTGATCGGCACGAGGCCGCGTTCGGAGCTCGATGACTCGTTTCCAGCGTCGAGATTGCTACTTTCCGGTTATGTATAATTATCCGTACGGTAGCGCGAGGATTGACGCGGCACGGTGAGCCGCGGCTCCGGAGGAATCGTCGGATCAAATGTTATCGTGTTCGATATCAGCGGCAGCGAGGAACACGAATGTCCGGAGGTGTACACGCGAGAAGAACGAAAATAAGAATGAGACGAGAGAAAGGTGGTGGCTCGAGCGCGACTCCGAACGCCGAAACGACAAGGAAACCGCGGTGTGTCGGTAGCGGGTCACGAGATCGGCCTGCGTCGCGTTTAATTGACGGTTATAAAATGCATCGAGAGAGAGAGAGAGCGGGAGGGAGCGTGCAATCGAGAATAATTTGAAGCGAGCGAGCTCCGAGGAGGAGAACCGCGATACCGCGTGATTCCTATAATTTTCAGGGCTCGTGTTTGACAAAATAACAAGTGGGTGGGTGTCGGTTTTCACACCCGCGGCTCGACGGGGCCTCTTCGGGGAATGTAAAAAAGGGCAGAACACGAAACCGGTCCCGATGGATCTTTGTTATGCCGGGGCCCCCACGTCCTCTCTCGCCTGCACGCCTCCTCGGTTGCTCGCTCGCTCGCTTGCTCGCCTCTCGCGTCTCTGAATAAGGACCAACTGCGCCAGGATCGTAGCTAGCGAACGCTCAACCCCCCCGACGATCCTGCCAATTCTCTCTTTTTCGGTCGACGATCGTCTCTTTCTCGGCGACGTTGCGCGTTGCGCAAGGGAACAGGGTTTCGTTGCACGCGTTTCGCCTTCGCGTCGTTCGATCGACGAAGCGCGCAAAAAAGATCGAATACTCGTCTTGCCGTGTGCGGTCGCGACGAAAATTCAACAGGTTTTCCGAGTCTGCGGGGCGAGTTGATGCGCGTCGTAACCGCTACCGGTCCAAATACGGCGAGCATACGGTTCGTTAACTTATTAAGCTCGGCGTTGCATCACGACCGATTAAAATCGGATGTAAGTTGGACCGTCGCGTACGGTAGCGCGTGGGCTGGTCCGGGTTCGTTTCGAGCGATACCAAAAAGCTTTCGAGGGCCCCGAGCAACTTCATGAAACACGGTCTATCTGGTCGAGAGGAAGAGTGAGAGAGAGAAAAGGAACGAGCAATCGCTGGACGTCGAGTTAAAGTTCAATATATTCCAATTTGTCGCGGTAGGCAGATAGGAGGGACATCGGTCTCTCGGCTGGTTTCCTTCGCTATAGCCGAGGTCCGTTTCTCTCGGGCTCCAAATCGCAGTCGGCGGGGCCGCTTTGATCGAGCACCAGTGGCCTCAATTCACACCTGACTTTTAGCGATAAAAGCCGGCTCTAAAGATATCGTTATCCCGGTCGAGCACACGAGCCACGCTCGGCCGAAGGAAAGGAAACGGTTATCGCTGCAGGTAGCCCGCTCTTACGCGCTTAATCGAGCGAATTCATTTCGTCCCGTGTCCTTGCCTCCTCTTTTTGTTCCGCTGTAAACGTTGCCCAGCCCCCGGTTTGCTTCGCACCGGGTCGGGTCGGGTCGGGCCGGGTCGCGTCCATGCGATCGATCCTCGATGGAAATCGTCTGAAATTATTTCCTGTTTCAAGATGAAAGAGTCCGAGAATCCGCAAGGTAGCGCAACGGCCTGGAAAGTCAATTAGCAAAGAGGCGCCGCTTGACCGAGGGTCAAAGGAGAGGGAAGTTTCAGAATTCCGGCGGAATCCTTGAAGAGAGACCAGTCACCGGCCAATGAAATCTGAAATTTGCATGAGTAAACGGCGACGTAATCTTCCGTGCCGGATTGCAGCGGCGGGAGAGGAGGACGGACGATTTCGGGAATCGGTGACAGCCGAGAAGCATGATTTATAGTCGTAATTTCGTGATGCGGGTTTCCGTTACCACTTACTCGTCGAGCTCGTCGTGGACGTCCGTCGACCACGCCGCGTTCAAATCGAATACGAGGAACGGCCGGGAGCGCACCGGTCCCTATCCGCTAAATAGACGCAATTACGATCGATTATCCAATGTGCCGTCCTGCCGACTAATCTTGGCCAAGGAACGTCCGAACGACGTGCACGGCTCGATCGAGCGCGGACAGCGTACGCACAGCGAGAGTACGCGCCGCGTCTCCCGAAAGATACATATGTATGTACTCCGGTTCCCTGTTATTCTTTCGCAATTTAGCTCGGTAATATTCGAAAGCGTGGTAACCCGAGATTTATTCATCGGACGCATCGAAGCCATCGAAGTGTGCAAACGACCGCGTCCCGGGTCCCGGGTCCCGGGTCCCATAAATCAGAAACGGGCAAAGTATTGTTCGCAAGAGGAAGCGTCCAGGTCTGGTAAACACGTGTACGTGACGCAAACTGTTCGTGCAGATGTTTAGGATTATTCCGTGCAGGCGCGCGAGACTCGAGAATCGAAGCATCGTCTTCTCGTCTTCCCGGTAGCGAACACGATCCGTGTAGCAAACCGTATCTAAAAGATAACTCGTTTTCAGGCGCGGAGGATCGTGTGGGACGGAGCGCGGGGTGTCGAAACCGAACATGCACGATCCTGGAGCAGATCTTGCGGTTGAATAGGACCGGGGCTGACGCGGTCGGAGTCGGAGTCGGAGGGGCGAGGACTGACCCAAAGCTATGGACGCCACGGCACGTTAAGGCCCAGACATGGATTTCGCTCTTTTGTGGCTCCGTACCACGTCGGACCGCCGCGCCGAATGAAATATACTTCCAGCTCGTACGGCCCTTGTAACTGGCGCCGAACGGATCGAGATTTTCGGCCCCGCCAGGGCCGTCCGTGCGCGGCTCGCCGCTTCTCCCCCTCTCTGCGCGTCTCTTTCTATCCATCGCTTTCGGTCCCGAGTCGGCCCGCATTTATTTTCTGGTTGGTCCGTTCGTCGGCCGAGGCGAGAACGCGTTAAACGATCCCCGGGACGGACCTACGATCGGCTGACGGTCCCCCTAATCCAACGATCCAACTTCGAAACGCCTTTCGAATTTCTCGTTGCTCCTTTACCGCCATGTCGCGTCGCGTCGTTTCGCCTCGAACGGTCGAGCAGGCCTCGCAGAGCGTAATAATCTCGGCGAGCAAGCGACACGAAAGTCGACGCGCGGTGCGAACCGATTCGCGTTGTTCGCGCGAACACCGTTGTTACTTTTGATAGACGACAACGCGGCCGCAGACGCGAGATCATTTTTCATCGGGCCCGTGGGCTTGCGCGCCAGCGCGAGGGAGCGGTGGTAAAAAGAGACCGCGCGAATTCGATCGTGGTAACGATGTTTCCCATCGAGACACGAGACGCGAGAGAGGACCTGTTCTTTTGTCAGCTCGCTGCCTGTCTCCGAATGAAATATATTTCCTCCCCCTAGGGGGGCGATGCGAGGCGAAACGAAACGAATGGATCGTGATTTCGGGGCCCGGCGGGCTCTACGCTCTTCCGATCCCCGGCATCATTGTTGGCCATTGTCGCGAGGTAGGCTCCTCGAGCGGCCGAACCGTGCCAGGCCCGGTCGGGACGTGACGGGGCGAGGCGAGATCTCCGTCGCCCGTCGCCCGCCACCCGCCATCCACCGACTGAATAAACGAATAAGGGTTCGCAGAAAAGAACCGACCGATTCTAATCCCGAAATCCGGTTTCAAGCACGTCGGATTGTCGTCCGCCGCGGCGTCTTCTTTTTTTGTTAACACGAACCTCGAGCTCCAGCCTCCGGTGGGCTCGCATTCGACGGCCGACGAGCGTGGACACCTCTTGAAATACTTTTCGAGATCGTCGCCATGCTCGATCGACGCGCCAAACCGTCGATTCGCGATCGCGAAATCACCGGCGGAAGGAGATCGTTGAACGCGGCCGGCCGATTAGATGAAGCCGTAAAATTAATAGAGCCGGTGGTGGTTGGCGCGCCGCGGCGGTTCCTGCGGTCGGAGGCAACCGACGCGACGCGACGCGGTGCGGCGCGACACCGTTCGTGATATACGGTATTACGATAATTATGCAGGCTTCTTTATCTTATCCCCATAGTTCTCCTTGAGTAAGCGCATTTATGGCGATCTCTGGCCGCGCGACCGAACGACCTCGGTCCTCTCTCTCTCTGCTCGCGATAATACGACTGTCCCGCGACCGAGCCTCTAATTGCATGTACGCGCGGACGATAACGAGGCGAACGCGCGTGGCGTTCAGTGGCGACGACTTTCCACTTTTGTCCGAAGCGCAGTTTTTTATCGAACCCCAGCGGAACGTGTCTCTATGCCCCCCCCCCCCCCTCCCCGCGATAGTCGACCTCCCATGCACGGGAGGCATTAGACGCCGATCGAGAGGAACGCGAGAAACATTTCTCCGTCGCTTCCTCGATTTATATCTCCTCTTCTTCGCAATCCTTGCCTTCCATGTTAGGAAAGCTTGCAACGATATCGATGAGCGGTCGACGCGATAACATCGACGTTGCCTACCGACTCGTTCGCGCTCGTAAATATTATTCGACCGACGGCGGCTTCCGACGGTCCTGCCGTCCGGTTTTCCTCGCGCGTGAAATCTTTCGCGGAACTAACCCAGCTTTGCCACGCGCAATACATCGCAGGGCGTCTCTTCGTGCCGGATCGCGGGCCGCACCTATGGCGGTTCTAAAGCACCGAGACCTTTCAACGACGATCTTGCTCGCTTGCAAGCCGGCGAAAATTTTAGTCGCCTGCGTCCGAATCGCATCCGTTTGGAAGGAATAATCACGGTAATTAATGTTAATTGCGCACGATCGAAGAGCGTTACCGTTGCGCCTCCTCGCTGTCGCGTTCGCTCGCGCTGATCCGCGTGTACTTTATACGCGGAGCGTACGCGCATTACTCGACCCGCCATCAATTAACAAGACGATGCGGCGACTATTTCTAGCAATTAGCGATCGGCCGTTAGTCAGCGAGAGAAACGAGCTTCCTTTGTCCACCTCGCCCCCGCCTGTCCGTGTTCTTGGGACGCGACGCGATTCGCGCGTAGAGAAATCGCGATCATTCCCGCGACGTCGGAACCGAGATGTCGAGGAAGGTACGTTTGATTCGAGGAAGACAGGTCCGTCCGCTGAAAGCAAATCTGACCTAAAATTACCGCTCTACCAGCTAGTCGAGAGGTTAATTAACCGGTCGACGGGTTCTATCGCTTGCTCTCGACGTACGCCGGCCCTCGCCGGCTGGAAATATTCACGCTCGCTCGGAGGTACGAGAGAAATCGTTTGCGGCAAAATCGGCGACGTTAACAGTCGATGTACAGGTCCGTTATTCCTCCGCACGGTCACCGGACGTTAAAAAGACGGATGTGCGTAGCGAGTCTTAACGGACAGATCGGTAAACAGGGTGTTCCTTGTGTCTGGCGACGCGGCGATCGAGCGATTCGGCGATACGGAGACAAATCGAGTGGCGACGAGTCCGAGCAATCGAGAATTCCACGCGACGATAGATTCGTAGAAAGTCGAGCGACGCGACGCTCGGATTCGACCGATCGAGCACACGGCTCGCCGGACAGGAGAGATCGCTCCGCGCTCGCCGCCGCGTTCCGCATATAGAAGACGGCGTTGAACACCGCGGCATGGCATCGCGATTCCATAAAAGCGTCGAGAATCATTTCTAAAAATATAATGATCGACGTCCTTACTTAAGCGCGAGCGAGCCAACCGGCGCGGCGACGACGGCGGCGCGGCGTGCCGCGAATCAATCTGGATCGGCCGATCCCGTGAAGGAAAAGGCGGCCGACGGGGGACAGGGGACAAGTCGAGACAGGTTCTCTCCGTGGAAATTGTTGTTGCGTTGGATACGTACACTGGCGTCGCGTGGCGCGGCACGGCGATGGTCCGAGCAGGGTTCGCCGAAGCAGGGAATCGGTCGAAGCCTCGCGCGACTTTCCCGTGGACAATATGCCTTTGTTGAGGGGAAGGGAACAGGCTCCGTTAATGGGCATTCGATTACGATCCACAGTGGCCGCTCTGTGGCTCGTACTTTTTACGTTCCGCGGGTGCATCGTTTGCTCGCAACCTTTCCCTGGATATCTTTTTATCCACTCGCAGAAAAAAAAACTGGATGGACGGACGAACAGGGCCGATGAACGGACAATCGCGACAACGGTGGAGCAATTACGCGAACGATAACTTGCTAGGCGAAGCCGTCGTAGGACCTTTCAATCGTTTCGATAACCGGTCATACGTCTTTCGGCGAGAGCCTCCGTAATCACGGGTAGCATCGAAATGGTTAGCGATGCTCATTCGTGGGTCGAACGATCGACGACGAGCATCGTGGGCGACGGTTTCGCGGCGCAAACCCGGGAGCAGCGATCTCCCGAGGCGGGAACGCGCCGCGTTAGCAATTAACCGGTAATCCGATATCGATAGCAGTACCGGAGCGGCGGGGAATGTAACGAAGCGCGACGCGTACCGCTAAGCGTACCGTGGCAACCGCCGGCGACCAGCAACCGGCAACGCATACGAGAGCCAGTTAGGAACGGTCGCGCGGAGTCTCGCGCGTAAATGCACGCGCGGCGTGTTGATGTTTGAAAGCGCAGCGTGATGCGCGCCCCCGTGGCGCGCGTGTACTCCGGCCGGTCGGCCCGTTCGCCTCGATCGCCGAAACGGCGCCGTTCAAGTGCGAATGCACCACTTTCGAAACGCACGGCACCGCCTTTCTCTCCGATTCTTCTCCTTTTTTCTGCTACTCTCGACCATCCCGCTCTCTCTCTCTATCGCTCTCTCGCTCAGCGTCTCTGTCGATTGGCTGTCTCACGATTAATCAGCGGCGGGAGCGCGACTGCTCAAACAGCGACGGCTCCGGAGCCGCCGTTGCGATCTCAATGTTAATTGCAACAGCTTTGCGACTTGTTTTCTAATTCCGATCGTTTCGTTATCAGATACCGGGGAACACGCACGCACCGCGAGGTCGCCGTCTAAATCTTTTCCGCTTGTACGCTCGTTGCAAACGAGTTACCGCGCTTATCCGTATTGCGACGATAACGATCGGAGCAACCGCCTAGCGAGATAGGGCGAAGGGAGGATTCGATCGGTCGTTTCGAGGATCGCGGCGCGTCGGTTTACCGTGGCCGCTATCCTCGCTCACCCGGTTCTACGAAGAAAAAGATTCACGATTCTAGCAGGGTTCTAGTTTCCGCGGTGACGCGCCACGCATAGACATTCGCGCCTTTCCAAGGAGCCGCTTCTCCTCCGACCCTCCCCGTGGGCTTCTCTCCGTTCGCTCTGGAGCATCGGTACGACTGCGACTGTGCTCGCGAGCGTGCTCGACAACAGAGAGCCGGGAGGAGAGAGAGAGAGAGACGGGAGAGAAAGAGCAAGAAAGAAAAATCTCCGGGACCGTGGTCGTCGCGTCGCGGCACGGTGGCGCCCGTAGGGCGCCGTCGCACACTCCCCGCTAGCTACGCTGACGGGCCAGGGATGTAGCCTCGGACCGATTCCGTGCTTCCGCGGACACGGACCGAGGCCGAGCCTTTCCCAAATATCTCCTCGATTCGACCGGTTCACCCGTTGTCGACGACAACGACGACGAGTTATCTCGTCGGTTCTACTCGACCCGTGACGAGTAGCTTCGCTCTTTTCGCCAGCTACGGATTTTTCGTGCGCGTCTCGCATAGCGTCGGCATCAGCTTCCACATTCGTCACGCTGTTCAGCAGCCATATATGCAACGATTGCGTTCGATTCAACGCCACGACGACTATCGCAGTGGTCAAAATTCTGGTTGTACAATTGTCTAAGTCTACGGTGACGCGTTTCTACTAATAGTATTAAGGTCGATTTAAACTATCCGCGCAGACAGGGAACGTACTCGTTCAGCACCGATCGGACAAACATTCTTCGATACATTTCAGCACCAAGCGTTTACACGCATCGTGTCGTATCGGTACAAACGCGTATCGGCCTCGCAATAACAACGTAGCATTTCATTTCGATCTAAAGGAAATTAATAACCTGTTCGAATTCTTCATCGCGAGTCCGACTATCGATGTTCCAGGGGTTAACGAGAAAACCTGAAGGCTGTCGCTTCGATCGACGGGTACTTTTGTTCGCCTTATCGAGTAGTACGGTGACCATCAGCTTATAGACTATAACGAGTCGACGGGTCAAGAAACCGTACGCACGAGCAACAACAGGTGGTTCACCTGTCGACGAAAAAGAAAATGACTCGCGATAGAAGAGGATGGACCGACGCGACGCGGCGGGTTCTTCCCAATATCGAGCAACAAGCCGCGCCGAATAAATCGAAAGTCGAGGAGCGAATAGCTGTTCGAACCGCTCTCCGCCGACTAGATTTTCCGCATAGCGTTCCCGCCCACCTGGCCGCACACTTATCCACGACCTCGCAGGTATCGATGCACGGATGGTTGCAGGCACCGAGGACCAAGGGGCTGCGCGTCGGGGTAGCGCTATTCTATGCGTACAGTTTCACGATGCGATGTATTGTACAGCGAATCTATTTAAGATGGATCGATCGGCAATGGAACAGAAAAACGAGCCGAAGAGTTTCGAGCGAAGGCGATTAGAAATTGGACCGCGTCGCGTCGTAAATTGTTGTAAATTGGTTGAGCGCGCATTGCGGGACTTTCCGTTTTCGAGGAACTCGGACGCAGATAAGGTTCCGCTCTCGCGATCCTTCGGAACGGTTGGGAGTATACGCGTTCATCTCGATCGTGATTCGATCGGGGTACCGTGAATCAGAGATACAGAGTTGATACGTGCCGTGGCGTATCGCGGTGTCTCTGTCCGCGTCACGGGGTGGGATCGGTGCTCCTTGTCTGGGAGCCGAGCCGGCACGAACCGTTCCCCCAGAAAACGGTGAATCCCCACCCGCGGCGAGCCGGAGACCGACGAAGTCGAGCGGCCTGCGCTCTGCTGCCGACGCTGACTGCTCTACGTCACAGTGAAGTATGTGCTCTCGAGTGTAGAAAATGGCTGCGCTCTCCGCTACCCCGGGTCGGCGCGGATGTAAATACGGCCTGTGGATCGGCTTGGGAGTGTTTATCGCGAGACTCGTCGGTGGTGAGTAGATCCGTGGCCGTGGCCCGTGGGCCGCGGCTGGTATCCCACCGATACACCGATTCGTACCCGACGGATTTCCTCGTGGCCGAGAACGGAGTTCGCGCGAGCAAACGCGAGCACGGACGTGTGTGTTGTGTGCGGTGCACGACCAGCGAATCGATCGGATGCGGATTCTCTTTCACGGGCCAGAGATTCGTTCTTCGAGGCGAGCAACGATCGCTGTCCGCTGGTGCTATGCTAACCGGTGTTTTCCTCGACCTATCTTCGACTGCTCTCCTCCGACGGGCTCTGCCTGGTAGCCCGCCTTCTGCCGCACAGATGTCCGTTGCCCCGCTGATCTCTTTCTCGCGCCTCCTCGCTCTCTTCCCCGGATAAAAAGAGACCGGAGTCTCGTCGACGGAACGACGGAACGCGCATCGTCGTCGTTCGTCCGGTCAGAGATCGTCGTCTGCGATCCGACCTCGATCGCGCCTTCGAATCTTCGAATGTTCGCAAACGGACCCAACAACGAGACTCCGGTGATCCTCTAACCGTGACACTTTCCGCGGAGCTTGTCCTCTCGACGAGAAGACGACGTCGTTCCCCGTATCTGTTGCTGCACGATCGTTACATTCTCGCGAATGGAATCCCAGTGCCAAAGGCATGCACGTCTCCTCTGTTTTCTTATTTCGTCTTTTTTTCTTCTTGTACCCTCGACTCGCGGAGAAGCCACGAAGGAAAAGAGCGTGTTCGTTCTCGCGCGAGGGAGGAAGAGAGAGAGAGAGAGAGAGGTCCGGAGGGTGGGGAAGAGCGAGGACGACCAAAAGAGAAAGACGAAGATGTTAGGCGCTAAGGTTAGGCACTGAAATACCAGTGGTGCCGAGAGTCTCGCCGCTTCCGATGCCTCCCGACCCGGCCGCCGCTGCCTGCGCTGCTCCGTTCCCGGTGTTTCGGCCTTTTTCCAGCTTTCCTTCCTTTTTCCCCCGTTGCCAGCCCGAGAGGGAGAAAGAGAGAGAGAGAACTGCTCGTGGCATCGTTCGCGTATCGCGATCCTAGCCGCGTGTCCCTTCTGTCTGCCACCGATCCAACATCCCCACGGATTAAATTTAGCCACGCTAAAAGTTGCTTTCTCAAAAACAACCGATCTCTCGCCCGATCGAATCCCTGCAATTCCCCTAAACGAATTCGCGCGTTCCCCTCCCCTTCCTGTTGGTTCTCTTTTTCCCGTCGGCGGTTCGCCTCGCCTAAACACGCTCCTCGAGATTTCCTCTCTCTTTCTTCTCGCGAAACCGTCGCGGCGAGATCGCGCGTATCGCGCCCGTCGCTGGCACATTTCTCTCGCTCCGATCGATGAAACAACGAATGGAACGAACAGCGAGTCCGTTCGAGTCCACGCACGTGGTTCGGGTCGCGAGGAATGCTGCCCGACGCTGATTCGCGATAACAATTGGTCCACCGCGGTAACGAGTACCATACGTCGCAAACGAGATCCGTTCGGACAACAGACGAGGTATCCAAGTAGACCAGTTGTTGCCATTTTGGTGCTGCTTATCGATTGGAATCTGGTATCGCGATGCAACGCTATCGGCGATGGGAACCAACGTCGCGAACCGTTACTGCAAAATATCATTGTAGCATTAATAACATCATACGAACGATCTCGTCGATCATTCGTCTCTCGTACTCGCTACTCGACCAACTTTTCTCGCCAGCGATGCTGATATTTCAGATAGCGGGATGCGAAACTCCATACGGTCATCGGTATACGCCTAGACCTCGTCTGTGGTCGAAACGCTCGATCGCCTCGTTGGGTGTCGGTAGTCTTTTTTTTTAGCGAGGCTGTCCGTCGATCGAGGCTCGATTTCGGTAAAACGAATTTCCGTGTTAGAAGACGCCGAACCGTAAATCGGTTCTCGCAGCTTCCAACATTATCGACGACCTGCCTCTTCCGGCTAACGAGTTCCCCCAGAGAGAATCGCGCCAACGAGTGACAGCGGGATTGGATTACCGTCGGCTGATTGTCCTTCCACGAAAACTATACTCGTAATATTGTTACGCGTACACGCAAAGTCGTTTTCACCGCAGTTCTCGGATGCGTTATTCATCGCGCGCAAATGCAACCTGCAATTACGCTCGATGTATGCGCCAGCCAAAAACGTATATCGTCGCGAGCCACGCTCACGCTTTGGCTCTCCGCAGTCCTACAGCCGCCGTACACTTTAATTTCTCTCGCCGGAACTATAGAACAACCAGGCTCGCATTTCGACGAGATACTTTGCGTTCTACCGATCGACCGGCACTCGATATTGACGCTGAAAAAAAAAAACAAAACAGTTCACCCGGTATATGTGACGTGTCAACGCGCCCTTATGGGCAAAAAAGCCCGCGAAATCCACCCACTCGATGTTTACGCAGTCACCAGCTGGTCAATACTACCATTCGCACGCGATTCCGCTTCGATTTTTTCTCTCCTCGTCCCAGCACTGTTTTTTCTCCGTTTCAATTTCGATTCCGAGTCAGATTCCCAATTTATACAAGATGCGACTTCTATTCCCGGAAGAACCGCATAATTGTGTTTGTACGTGCTTTAAGTACACGCGTAAACCGCGAGTCGCTTGAGTCATTCATTGGTTAGCAATTAGATCATCCAATTCGTTGTGTATATATATATATATATGTACATGGCTCATCAGCAGAAAAATTGTTGGTACTCGCGCGAACGATTTCTGATTTTTTCCGACGGTTGACCGGCTGCCCGCGACAAATACGCTAAATATTCATTGACCAAATTACCGAACGGACTCGCTTGACAAATGCCCGAACACTTTGGAACAAGTGCCCCTCCCTCCCGCTCGAGTCAGTTCGCCGCATCCCGGTCCGAAGCGGTCGGTTAATTGGCGCGAACGCGCTCCTCCGATCACGAAGGACCACGCTGCTCTTCTCTTCTCTCCTCTCCTGCCTTCGTGGTTTTATTCTCGTCGCGGGATAAGAACAGGTGTTCGCGTCCTGTTTCCCGAGATCCGAACACTCCATTCACCCTTGGTCATCGTGAAATTTAGATTTAATCATCGGGCTACCGAGAACGATCACGGTAATTGCAACGATCCGCTCGCGCTCGCCCGAAACGACCGACTCGAACGATTCCGGCGACGGCTCCGAGGTCTAGTTTTCGATGGGAAATACATATTTTTCTTTCAAATTTTAACAGTTCCCGGCTGCAGGATGCCCGCTCGATTTTCTAACGAACCAGTCGCGCGGTATGTACCGATTCCCTGGAGGTTGTACTAGGTGTGGGACGACAGCTTATCGCTGATATTGCTGCATGCCACGCTGATAAACAGCGTCTGGTTGTAACGCAGCGACGCGCGCGATTCATTGAATCCTTCTCACGAGATTACAACCGACTACGCGATTGTTTCGCTAAAAAACTACTGGTTCGACGCGGTCACCCTATTACGCGCATATACGCTCGTTCGGCGTTCGGTATCCTCTTCCTTTCGCGTTCTCTTTCGCAAAAAGAAACGTGATCGCCTCGCCTCGCCTCGTATCGTCTCGTCTCGTCTCATCCAGTCCTCGTCTTGCCTCGTCCCGCGTTCCTACAGAGTAGTTTCCTTTTCTTCTTTCTCGGTTCTTTTTTTTCCCCCGTTGCAACGTGTCGTGTCCTTCGTTACACGCCGAGTGCAGCTGTAGATTTCTATTAGCGACCGCGGGCGAGTCCTCCGCGACGTGCCGCCTCGGCGTTGGACAATTTAATTCATTGACGGAACATCATCGATGGAAAAGTACACGCCGGTCGCGTCGTCTTCGTTCGATCCGTGGTCTTTTCCTGCAAAGAGAAACGTTCGTTGCGAGAAGCGGACACCAGCGAATGAAAATTTTAAATTTGCACTCTTACGCGGAGTCCCGTCGGCTGCGATCCCTCGGCGGAACGATTGTACTCCGCTCTGCGGAGTAATAAAATCGTTCTCGGGCACGAGAGACTCGGTTCGCCTCTCTGGGAAAAGGATGGACAATCGTGTAACCGGCGATTTCCTTGTACGGCGGTCGGGTGGCCGCCTCGGGCCAAGAAACTGGCTGCTGGTAGGAAACCCGCGAGCCGTGCGCACGCTCTTGGAAAACTCCGATTCAAGGTCTGATCATTGATTCTTGAAATGCGCTGCGGGATCGGAAGCATGTCGACCGTGCTCGAAACAATTCTCTTTCTCCCGGCGCGTATCTGTTTGTCAAAGTATTTTTACCGTGGTTGTAGAATGGTATCTTTCTACGTTCGAGATTTAAAGTGACGCTGGGTGCCGCTCGGGTCACAGTGGGAAACAGATAGAACGGGAGAGAAAGGTGAAGAGGATGTGGAACGGGTTCGGAACGCATGGAGCATCGATCCGTCATCCAAGATATTCGGGGATATAAATAGAGCGGTCACCGTAAAATAGACGCGAGGGAGTAATTCCGCGACAGAAGATAAGCGCGGTCGTCTCAGCCGTTTCCGAGGCCTCACCTTTCTTCCTGTTTCTCCGTTCACGGTGTCTCGATTTAGATTCCTCGTTCTCGCTTTAAAAAAAGATTATTCGACGAGTCTAACCTTTCTTTTTTTTTACCGTTCGATTTTCAAATTTCCTCGTGAATCGCTCGTCTCGATATTCCCGGGTCTCTCCTCCGATCGTTGTTTGCGACTCGCAGAGACAGACGGACAGCCAGAAGAGGGACATGGCAGCGGAGCGATTCCTGAAACATTTCACATTCAAACTCTCCCTCCAGTCACGCGTCATAAACTTTGTACTCTTTGTTTACTGGCACGACGTGCTTCTCCGTCATTTTTACGCATGGTAGATAACCTTAAACCATATTTGCTCGCCCCATCGTACTTTCGCGTATCGATCCTCCATCTGCGGCAGCTTACCCGTAATCAGATCTGTATTTACGGTCTTATTCCGTTCCTCTTCTATCGCGTCCGCGTCTCCGATAGAAGACGAGAAAGAAATCGAGACGCGAACAACAGTTTTCTGAATGAACGCTCGCGCGGCATATCTGCTCGTTCTTGTATGTATGTATGCATGTATGTACCTATATGCTCGGAGACTCGCTTTCCGTGGAAGAACCGTGGCATAGAACTGCGCGCCAGTTTCTAGACGCTTCAAAAATTCTATCTGTATATCATCGACCTCGATCGCTGTTACGCTGTTACATTCGACTTTGCGATCATGACGCATCGAGTTATCGACTCCTCTCTAATAAACTTGACTCTTGATTGCTCGACGCGATCGAACGTACCTTCGAATTCTTTCCGCTCGGCGAGATTACGAGCGGGACTTTTCGAAAAGCGGGATAAACGATAAAAAATATTTGGACTCGAGACGAAGGATCGGAAAAGAAAAATCTTTGGAAAGAGATGACTGGTTCGAGATCAACGCGTGCGTATACGTGTATCTACATGACAGATTTCTGTTGGTTGCAAGGGGCGCACCTTCCGCTTATTTGTTGCAGCAGCTCGTGTCGTAGGACGCAATGGCCGTCCGCCTACGCGACACGTCGTAACTCGTCGAGCAACCTCCTCCCGAATCCGCCCAGTACGAGCGAGCTTTCCACTCGGCGTCAATTATCGTTCGATTGCTTATCTCGCGCAGATTTTCCTCGCTGTCGTTCGCCTAACCTGTCTCCGAACCGTGTTCTCGGTTCTCGCTGGCCAGAAATACACCGTTATTCCTCGTTGTTTTTGTTTACTTTTATATAACCTCAAAGATGCGACACCGTTCGTTTCGCGTTGCCGTTCGAACAGTTGCACCGTGAAAAGACGAGATTGGAAATGACGGCAGGTGGTCCGTGCCCCATTCGTTTTACTCGAAACGATGAATCGGCAGGTAATTGATAAATAATCTTGTACGTTTCGTTTTACAGCTCTGGGAATCACATGTTACTGCGAAGGACACTGCCCGGACGATAGGCAGAATGGAACGTGCGAAGGAAGGCCCGGAGGGCATTGTTTCAGCGCGGTGGAAGAAGTTTGGGACGCGGATACGGGGGAGTACGTGCCGGAGTGGTCTTTCGGTTGTTTACCGCCGGACGAACAAGGCTTCATGCAATGCAAGGGATACCTTGTGCCTCACTTGCAAGGGAAGAGTATAATATGTTGCAACAAGAGCGCGTTGTGCAACAAAGACATATTCCCCGAATACAAACCCAGGCCGACGGCAGCGCCGAATCCTATGGCCATAGCATCGGGCGCGCCGCTTATAATATTGGCCACCGTTCTGTCCGTATGCCTAATGGTAATTTCGATAGCTATGGTGATTATATATCATAGATACAGAAGGAAAGAGAGAGGTCCGTGCCTGGTGCCTTCGCAGGGCACGCTCAAAGACTTTATCGACCAGAGCAGTGGTTCCGGATCGGGGTTACCCCTGTTAGTACAACGAACTATCGCTAAACAATTGGCCTTGTCTCAGTGTGTCGGGAAAGGACGTTACGGCGAAGTATGGCTAGCAAGATGGAGAGGAGAGAAAGTCGCAGTAAAAGTATTCTTCACGCTGGAGGAAGCGTCTTGGTTCAGGGAGACCGAGATCTACCAGACGGTGTTGATGAGGCACGACAATATTTTAGGATTTATCGCGGCTGATATCAAGGGAACAGGATCTTGGACGCAGATGTTGTTGATCACGGATTACCACGAAAGAGGGTCGCTGCACGACTACTTGCAAACCACGGTCCTGGATCATCCTAGTCTATTAGCAATTTGTCATTCGATCGCATCTGGAATTGCTCATCTGCACACGGAAATCTTTGGCACCCGTGGGAAACCCGCGATAGCGCACAGGGATATCAAAAGTAGGAATATTTTAGTAAAGAGGAGCGGTGAATGTGCAATCGCCGATTTCGGCTTGGCAGTCAGGTATATAAGGTAAGGATCGCGGGAATAAAATTTCATTGAAAACTAGCCAATGCGACGGATAATATTGCGATCGTATTGTTTGGTTTACAGCGAAAGCGGAGAAATCGACATCGCTCCTAACACGCGAGTAGGTACTCGCCGGTACATGGCTCCAGAAGTCTTGGACGAAACATTGAATACATCCTCGTTCGATGCCTTTAAGATGGCAGATATGTATTCTGTGGGCCTTGTGCTGTGGGAAGCGTGTAGGAGATGCGTAACCGGTGGTAAAAATTCAATGGTGGAACCGTACGCGTTGCCTTATCACGACGTTGTTCCGAGTGATCCAGACTTTGAAGATATGCGGTTAGCGGTGTGCGTAAAACGATTACGTCCGGTGATACCAGCGCGATGGGAGAATGATCCGGTAAGCAGGAGAATAATCGTTTGCGTCGAAGGATTTCCTGATAGAAGGGGATTGTTAAAAGATGTCTGTTTCTTGTTTCAGATCCTCGTTGCTCTCAGCAAACTTATGGCCGAGTGTTGGCACGCGAATCCTGCCGTTCGTTTAACAGCGTTACGCGTTAAAAAGACAATGTCGAAACTGCATATTGACAATACCATCAAAATCGTGTAGTGTTCAACGATTTTCCTTCAAACTCTTTACCTTACTTTTCATAGTTAAAAAGGAACTGTCCCCCATACCCCCTGTAAATACTACCCCGGTGTACATAGGTTTATTAACAGACTGGAAGCCTGAAGACTGAGTACTAAGATTTACATATACTTGAGGACGCATGAATGTAGAAATTGGTATGATCAATGGATGATTAATAGCGAGCCACGAACGTAATTATGAATGAGTCCATGTTGTGTATGTATATTTTTTGTTTTTATGTGAAACGCGACAAAACGCGATAGCGTCAATGTGTTTTGACGCGCTTCACTGTGTTGAAGTTTGTTGAATATATAATCGACGATAGCTACTACTTAGAAAAGATAATATTGTTTGGAAAAAAGTGTCCTGAGTTCTAGACGCGTGTGAGCTTAAAAAAAGAGACATTAAAGTAAATTTAGCGAACGACGAAAGCTGTTTCTGGAAGGGTGAATGCCACTTTGATAATAGCATTTACTAAATCTATACTAATATTATGAGATTTTTATATTCATTCGCATTCAAGTCCTTTTGCTACAAATCCATGCTAATTTACGTTTATATGTCTCTATACAATGTTTATCGTCGAAAAAACTGCGATATTTTAATACGCATATAGTTTGAGCTACGAGACATTTTGCAGGATATATGCAAGTTCTATACCTTCTCGAAAATTCAATAGTATAGAAGTGATTATCGCGAAAGGAATGTTCTTGAATGCAGGTATTCCGAATATTCTGTTACTGTTGTTCAGAATACTCGATAAAATTTACTTGGAATTTTTTTTATGCAATTCATTTAATTTCCATCCTACATCCATAAATTTTTGATGCTTCGAAATTAATTTAAAGGCTGACAATTATATATATACTTTTAATATTACTCTCTGTTATCATTGACTCTCGAGTACCGTGTCTCATATACGACCCTGTATTATCTGTACAGTATGTAATTTATGTTTTTAATTTGTACAAATGGAATACGTTAATTATCTAGCTTTTAGAACGATTTTAAGTACACTGTCGATTGTCCAGATTATAGACGACTTTGTTTACGAGATCATTTATATACTTGTCACAACACTCCCTACAAACCGACTCTGTTCTATATAATCGAAATTATTTATTTAAACTTATTGTTTTCGATAAGTAATGGTTAAGGATATCTTTAAATTTTATAAGGATTACGAACGATACAGATATATACAACCGAATGACTTAACAACATTGTTATTGTAATAGTAAATTATGTCTCTAGACTTTCGAACATTGACTCGAAATCGTTATGTTACGTACGACTTCTGTATATATATATTATACGACAGAAGTCACTGTTAAATAGTATCGTAGTTCTTCTTTAGAAAAAATGGATTGTAATTATATTAAAAAAAATTGTAGTTAATAGCTAGTTGATTGAAAATAATGAAAGTTATATTTTTAACAAGTATTAAACATTATCATCTTTTTCTAGATATATTTTTATTTATTATTACATGGTGTGAAACAATATATCTTTACTCTCTTTAAGTGGCTACCTAAAAATGACTGGACATCCGCTGTATATAATGCTGTTTGTACAATATTACTGCGAATATATAACAATATATACGTCGAGGGATATATTCTTCCTTATATAAATTTTATTGTAAGTAGACGATTCGTGTAAAGAAAGACTTATACGTTAGTCGCTGGGAACCAATGAAATCTTTCGCATGGAAAAGATCGATACTTTCTATAGAAATTGCAAACAATATCGCGAGCTCTAAAATATTTGATTATAAAATATATTTGTTATAAAAATTAGTGAAAACAAATAATTCAAAAGTTTTACATTACTTGTACAGGTAAAATCGTAGTTTGAATAATTTTTATACGTTGAAAAAAATGTGGAACATCGTCGCAATGCGTCATGGGTAGAACTAGAAGGGGAGTGTCGGCCATTTTTACGAAATGCGTCGCTAGAATTCTGGACACATCGGACGTCGATATTTCAAAGGAATATTTTCTTTTACCGTTTCCCGTGTGTAAGAAAGGAAAATTTAATCGAACGTTGTTTATTAATATATCATATCTGCGGACATTTTTCAACTTGGCATCGATAGCTAGGAGTTGTAGGAAGTTTCTGTTTTATCGGTTGGCGACACTGATCTCGAGTCGGAATCGGAAGGGACGCCGCGCCGCTTTCCATTACCCAGTCTGTTTCGGTCCGCCATTTTTTACTTCGGGAAGCGTGTGATTTCGCGTCGTGTTTTATCGCGTTGTTTTACGGAAATACTGACTTGGTAAGTACTCGAACATCGCTAAAACATTTCTCATGCTACGAGTTGTCGTTTCGACGTAATACACACCGGCAAACAGGCATCCGTATCCCAGAATTTATTACGACATTGCCGCGTCGATATGCAGGCTATTCGGAGCACGCCATTTCGCGTCGGTCAGCTTTCTGGCAAGAAACATTTTTTTTCGTATTTCGTTCTGTTTCCAGCTAACTACGAAAATCTGTCGGCACTCGTTTCTACGAACCAAACGATATTCAAACGATTAACATCATTCACGAATTAAATCGTACTTCGCGTCTTTCTATATACATCTTTTTTTCGTCATACCTAACTGATAACTACGAAGCTCGACTTCCGAGCGTCTTTCTAATTTTTCACGATAGTTTCGCTATTCGTAATTCTGGCATACATATTTCGAGGAATGCATAGGTATATGTATACGGTTCGAAAAAAGCGTTATCTTGCAACTGCGTGTGCAGCCTATATCTATAAACTTTGTACTTGTTTGTAACATTACTGTATTGCGTATCTTACTCTTGGCCGGTAATAATACATAATTTTGCAACGAGTCGGCAATCTTCCAATTATTTCTAGTTCCCGTCCGGCAATTAAATTGTAAATGTTACTCCAATATTTACACATACGGACGCTTGTCCGCGTTCTAACAAAAAATCTTTTTATTTACAATTTTCCAGCTAACGATCGGGATTTTATTTAGAGCCGTATTTTATCGATAAATGGTTGAAAATCGTTCGTTTTCATATCCAGCGTCGTTGTCTGTTAGGATCAGAATGCTAAGTGCCGGTAACCGGCTAGCATGACGACACGGCAAACGTGTCTGAACATGTCCGATGCGTGTCGTAATATTCGTCCGTAGGATACAAGCTGCAAGCAGGTTTTACTTGAAAGAAAGCAAAAAAAATGTAAATATTAAAATATTTGTATTCTTGATCGAGGATGTTCGACGAACGGTAAATATGGAACAGGAAATGTAAAGACGGATTCCCGCCCGATTGTATTTATGGCGTACGAAGCGCTACGAGTTTGTCGAACGGATCTCGAACCTTCGACTCGATTGTAATTCCATCGTATATTTCTGTGTCGCGATGGGAAATATTTCTGGATTTTTAATCCGAGATTCGTGCGGCATAAAGGGGACATTTGCACGGGATTCGGATCCTAGTTAGTTCTCGTCGGCGTCGCGTCGTCGCGTGGCGGCGTTCGTAGTTACTCCGGCTACTGTTGTCGCCACAGTCTGCGCAGGCGGACGCTGCGCGGCAAGACGCCATTGCTAGATTGCATTCTCTTGTGTAAAGTTGTTCGTGTGCATCCTCGCGAGCGTATCGTCGGCATCTTTGGTAAATTTTCGGTCGAATCGTCGGTTCGGTGCGATATTAATCGGCGAGTGCCGCGGAAAACAGTCTGGTGTGTGAACGGGAAGTGTGCGCGCGTCGGTTCACGGGGAAAGCTCGATCGCCACACGCTTGGTAGAATTCGTGCGCCATTTCGACAAGGTCGGTACGCTCTCTGTACTGCGTGCTTTCACGGCGTACCGAATATTCGCGGTCCAACTGCGCGTTTCCCTGGTTTCGCGCGAATAAAAACCATCGAATCGATATTCCGACGCCGAACGGAGTCGCTCGTTAGCCGATTTTTCGCGATCGCATCGCCTTACGCGTCGAGCATTCGGGAATAATCCGGCGACCTTCGAAATTCGAAAATTTAGATCGTTAGCAAAATGGTGGAAGGAAGCGCTAGAGGGGGAACCTAAACAATCGCCGCGTCGCCATCGAGCATCATTCGCGAATTCGTTCGCGTCTCGGAAACGTTTACGCGCTTTTATTTCGGAGTAAATAATTTTCTACTTAAAAAAAAAACGATTAGTCGGCGCGTGCTCGTACGCGTACCGAACCGCGTATCACGATGCTGCGTAGTTAGCGCTGCAAGGAAACCGAGTAGTATTTGCGCCTTGGCACATTCCATACTTCTGTCCAGCGGTTTGATCTGACTCTAGAAATTTGAATATGCAAACCTTAAAAAAAAAACGTGCACAGCATTGTATCGTATTATCGTTTACGTTCGTTTTATTTTTTGTCGCATTTGTTTCGACGCGTCACACCTGATTAAAAGTCGTTGCACGTTGAGTTCTATAATGAATAATATGCGATGTATTTTTTTTTTTCTTGAAATTAGGTTCTAGAACGAGCCGAAAATGCCGGGTTTTAGTAGCGTTGGCACGTTTAAAATCTTCATCGGTAATTTAGCCGACAAGACGTCGAATGCCGACATTAAACCGTTGTTTGAAAAATACGGAAAGGTCATAGAATGCGACGTGGTCAAAAACTACGGATTTGTGGTAAGTTTCTTATATTCCAATGTTCCCTTTTTCGTTTGTTCTTTTATTTGTTTATTCCCCGCCGCCCTCCTTTCGATTAGAGTAAGGTTGACTACAAATGTTGAATCTATATAATATATTTTGTGTTTTAATGAAATTGTGTGTTACTCGGAACAGCATATGGAGAACGAGGAGGCAGGTAGGAACGCGATACAGAATCTGAACGGTCACGTGGTTCACGGACAGCCGATCAAATGCGAGGCAGCAAAGAGTCGCAAGGGACCGAACACTCCCACGACCAAAATCTTTGTCGGCAATCTCACCGACAACACGAAGGCGCCGCAAGTGCGCGAACTTTTCGCCAAGTACGGCACAGTTGTAGAGTGCGATATCGTGAGAAATTACGGGTTCGTCCATCTAGAAGCAACAGGTGACGTCAATGACGCCATCAAGGAGTTGAACGGACAGATGGTGGACGGCCAACCGATGAAGGTTCAAATCTCCACCAGCAGAGTACGTCAGAGGCCAGGAATGGGTGATCCTGAACAATGCTACCGCTGCGGTCGCGGCGGTCACTGGTCCAAGGAATGCCCCAAGGGAGGAATGGGAGGAGGACCGGATAGGAACGGATACAGAGAACGAATGTTTGGACGCGACCCGTATCCTCCACCGCCGCCACCACCGTTCCTTCGGGACCGGCTGATGGGTGGTGGCCGCTTTGGAGTAAGTACCC
The DNA here is from genome assembly GCA_028454225.1 of Lasioglossum leucozonium. NCBI lineage: Eukaryota > Metazoa > Arthropoda > Insecta > Hymenoptera > Halictidae > Lasioglossum > Lasioglossum leucozonium. The sequence continues at coordinate 4,062,355 of CM052220.1, read as the reverse complement.
GCGTTCGTTCGTTCCCAAGATGCTCCTTCTTTGTCCCAAACTATGGTATACATAACTCTCTCACGCGTCTTCCTCCAATTAACTTCATCACAGATATCGCAACGCTAAAGTTCATTTGATTCCATACCGATTAAAAAAAGTATCGTGTGCGCCTGCACCCGAAAAGCTTATTCGCCGCACTTTAACCACTCTGTGACCGAGTCGCAAATCGCTTCCGCTTTTTGTCCGTTTCTGTCTCACCGATCCGTATTAACGTGCTTGTCCAGATTAATTTGTACAGAATGATGTAAGCTAACAGAAAAATGATCGATTCCTCAACACCTTACCCACCGGCGGGTAGCCGATAATAATTCCTGGCACGTTGACCGCCGATCAGCTTGAGAATTAGTACAGATGGCAGAGGACGGTGAACGTGTCGAGAATCATTTTTCACCGGCAACAACGAATAATCATTTTTTACGGGATTGTTATTTAAGAGGCTATTTTTTTGGTAGAGAGGAGTTGTCGAGAATTATAGGATTTCGGGGTAGGTAAAGCGTGAAAATGTTAAAGCTGACGATTCTCGAGGGTTTTTCAGAAATGTATACCATGATGCGGGAGAGGGGTGGTAGTTTAGATGTCAGACGATTGATAGCGACGCGTGGTTTGGTTTCCGTTAACAGGACTACGAAAGCTACTACGACAGGAGGGGCTTCGAGGACACCAGGGATCTCTACGAGAGGCGGTTTACGGGTATGACAGGGCCCTGTGACATGGGAAGTTCCATGTGCGGGCTTGACTTTCCACCAATGACAATGCCACCACTACCCCCAAGACGAGACCCAATGCCTCCTATGCCTCCTCTAGGTATGGGATCCATGCGCGACACTGGCTTCTCCCGCGGCAACGAGTACGGGATGTTCAGCCGCCGATCACCCCCTCCGAGTGGCAACAACGGCCGGTTCAGGTGAGTAGAGTCATCGTGTACCGACTGCCCATTCGTCCGACTTAACATTGTGAACGTTCCAGGCTGGATTAACAGCTCATGCGAATTGGGGTTCGGTGATTCGTCGACATATACTTCTTTTACATACATGCATAGACGATATTATTGACAATATTATGCAGATGATCGATACGTTATACATGCTTTTGTTTTGTTTTTTTTTCTTCCTTTCTCTCGTTGCCTCTCACTTGAAATCGATTGTCTTTTTTTCTCGGATTAGTTTTTTCGAGTTTTTTTCTTTTTAGTTCGGGGTTCTCTTTCTTGCTCGCGATGGAAAATTTATTTTACCAGAGACGTATGTCCTTTCTTTTTGGTCTCTTCGCTTTCACTCTGTTTTTCTCCATTTTTCTCTCTGCCTCAATTGTACCTGGTTTTTGGTCCGATCCGTTATTACGTATCCTCTGCTAATACTTTCTCTCTCTCCTTCTTCTATCTACATCTACGATTACATATTGCACGGTATACGTAATTTAGACGCGTACATAGCATGATATATAGTATTTTTGCCATATGCGTATCGTTTTTCTCTCTTTGTTACGTTCTTAGTTGAAAAAAGAAAACACATACACACGCGCGCACGTGTAATTACAGTAACTGGTTCTAATTTCTCTTTCTCGGTAAAACGAATTTTTTGAGTACAAGTGTCGACCCGATGCCCACATGAGTGCAGAGTCTGCATAGTACAAATGTTATTATATGACGCTTGGACGTTTCTGTACATTCTAAATTTCAGTGCACCTCAGGCTGCGTACCATCTTTGTCCATGAATGCGGGCAACCCTAGAGAGACAGTCCCGGGCCAACGTACAAGTCGTGCAAGAGTAAGTCTTTGACCACTTTTGTTAGCGAGTAGTCATGCCTCGTTCTTGTCGCTGGCGCGTTTGTACATCGGGTGGCCGTTCTATTTGTTTTGAAATAATCCGCCGAGTAAGAAAAAAAAATAAACACAACGACCGATTGTCGTCTCGACAACGGCGGAAATAGAATGTTTGCGATAGAGACGCAGCAACAACAAAAAAATTCCAATTCGACTATCGAACCTCGTTCGAAGAGAGAAACCACACGATGATCAAAAATACGATCGTGTGCGTGATTCGGGTCTCGACTGATCGTGCCTTGAACATGTCGACTGCTCTTCTAGGGATGTCCCTGTTCATAGACTCTCTTGATCCATGGCGTTAACTGCGAGATTGGCCTGTATGTCTCTCATGAATCCTTTGTGTTTCAAGCGCTCCCTATTACGTACATCACTCGACCGGGAGTGGCGCGGAGGCCTGGGATGAAGAAACGTTCCTAAGGAATGCGAACTAGATTTCTTGATCGCACTACCGCGAGCCAGGATATGCGATCTACAATTTAAAACGAACTCTCGGTACCGCTGTAGATAGAAACAAACAAACAAAAAAACAGAACAGAGAAAAAACAAAAGGGCTGGCGCGATTTTCAGGAACGGCGCCTATCGATTGTCTTTGAAACGTCTCGTAAGTAGAAACCAGCTCTCCAGACGAATTGGACAGTAAGTTTTTTTTTTATACCGGCGTTTCTAAGTAGATGTTAAGGCCAGTTTCATAGACACGCTTTTTCTTACACGAATCAATTAAAGAACGACCCGCTATTCGTTTCTCGCGTACGTTATCGCATTCTAGAAATATTTATATATACGGATATATATATATATATACGCACACGTAATATGTGTGTATATGTTATGTAGAACTTGACTACGACGATTAATTATCTATCCCGTCAATTCTTGATCACGATTATTTACATACTGTTTCTTTCTCCTTTGTCGAACCGTAAAACACACGGTTACACGTTCTTCTAGCGTATAATAGATTTAGCGTTTCGTTGCGTTAAGAAAACTTTTCTTCGGTCGTATACGAGAGAAAAAAAGAACGAAGGGTAGTTAACGAAACGCGCGTGTAGTACCTCTTTCCAAGTATTATCATGTCTCTTGATAGTCGAAAAATCACTGTCGATGCGATCAGTGGGTGTAAGAGCTTTTTCGATCGATAAGGATAAGAACACTGGTTGTTTTCTTTTTGGAATTATATTTATCGATTCCGCATACTACACGCCTCGAAATTTCGGCGTCGTTCGGTGCCGTCTTGAGCGAAATTATGTAGACCACGAGATTCCGTTAAACTCGCGCTTTGAATTCCACGATGAGCTGGATCGATCCTAGAGATTCCGTGAAACCGGCCCTCTCCGAGTATTGAAATGAAAATCAAGCTAGAAAGAAACAAAGGAAGAACGATTTCGATGATACGAGTAGTAGATACCGTTGAACACAGCACCGTGCGCGTTGCAAGCACGCGATCATCTTAGTTAACACATGTCCGGCAAATTTGAGGATCCATAGTTCTTGAAGCTGATTTCTACTCACGAGGTTCAAAGCTTTTCATGTATGTAAATCCATTCGCAAAATACTTTCAAATAGAGAAACAAGAGTTGATTGAACTTCTCAATCGTTCTGAATACTTTGAATTTGTTGTTGCACGTTACCTTATTTATCCTACATGATCCCAGCCTGGGCTGCAAATGGCTCGTTCACGCTCTGATCACGAATTTATGTGTATATATATATGTACTATGTATATATACACGTCTCTGTCTGTCTATCTTTTTCACTTCGAAATAAGTCGCATGTGTTAAGAATCCAGATTAACGCTGCCTGCCTCATATGACTGACCAAAAACGATCGAAATGAGATCAGTCGAAGACAAAAAAGAAAGAAAACCGTATATGTTTTACTATAACGCGCGCGCATTTATTCAATTCGCGACTCGTTTCTAGCGATTGTGCCTCGCACCGAATAAAGCGGACAGAAAAATACACTCGTCGCTGCTTTGCACTCGAATTCCCTAGGCGTGTAAGTAATAGGCAGTCAGGCAGGATAATAGGAAGGTGTAGGATGATAGTAATCGCCTTGATCGTGCGGTTAAGGACTCCCGAACGATTTTCTATTCGAAGGCCTCTCTGAGATAACCTTCCGCGAAATCGATCTATCTCGAATTTTGTTTTCTTCGAAAGCATTCTATGGTTCAAACTACGGCTACGCGCGTTTTTACACACCCCCCCCCCCCCCCCCCTCCCCGGTGAACCGTTCTTTCCTGTGGAACATGCGTGTTAGGACTCCTCGAGATTCACCGATGTTGTTCTACGTTGTTCTGTCTTCTTTCGAAGCTCCACCACCCTGTTGAATGTGGTCGTTTCCCAGTAGTCGTGCGTCGGTTGGGTTGGTTACGTCTTTTAGCGTCTCGAATCGCCTGCCACGTGTTCACCGCCTATTAGAGGCGTTTCTTCTCGAGCGCGCACTCCGACCGCTCGATCGGAAACGCTTATGGCTTCTCTCCTTCGTTCCAGACACCTTTCCAAAGTTGTGTGTGCACGCCGAGTCGCGTGTCGCGCGAACATAAAACGAGCACCGTGAGCTGTAGCCGAGCACCTTGCGCGATACCACGGGCAAAGCCGAGTCGAACGAAAGAGTTAACTCTTTGCACTCGAAGCTAAACATTTCTTCTGGGCTAGAGTATTTTCATTCCTCGTCTGATTTGTACTAATTCCGAGTTTCTTATAACGCGGTACGGATTAATCGCGTTATAGGAGGGTTGACTGTGGTTGGTGATGCGGACAATATTTTTAATAATTATATATAGCAATTTTCGTGACGCCTCAGAGTCTCTATTCGAGTGCAAAGAGTTGAACTTTTCGTCGACTTTGGTTTCTCAACGTTTCGACTTCGCTTTCCAGATTACGACAAGTAGTCTACGATAATTTCGATAATTCGAAAACGGCGCCGATGAAAGTTGGGAAACCGTGACGTTGTAATTCGCTGCTCGGTTCGTATCGCTCGGCTTTTAACGTAACACGCGCGCCAGTAGAAAATACTGGGATCGGGGTTGGTATTAGAAAGTTGAACGAGCTCCGATGAAAGGTGCGCGACGCTCGTCGACGGCTCGTGCCGCACAGCTTCTCCTCTCGACAGTCATATTAGGCAGCACGCGGCCATGATTAGTTGCACGTTGAATATACAGGGACTAATTCACAAAGTTAAGCCTTGGACAAGGGAGCAAGTACATGGTATATGTTGATCTGATCAAATTCCGTAGACTCGATTATTTATTATATCGCTGTTTATAGTAGAGGCATGTACGAGGACTTCAGCCGAGATTCGTTCGAAGAGCGTAGGTAAGTAGACGTGTACCGATGGGTCTCTCACGCACCAAGCCCAAATCGTTGAACGTTTACTGCGCGTGTTCGATTCTCTGTTTTCTCTATCTCTGTCTATTTTCTCCCCCTTTACTATCTTACTGTCACTCTCACTCTAACTCTTAACTCTCTCAGTCGCTCGTTGTTTGCGCATCGCCGTTGTCGAACCGCTCGTTACGAGGGTATAGAGGCTCCCACGCGCGCGCGATCGTTAGCGAGAAAAACGAGGAAGAAGCACTACTACTCTCTCACTTTCTCTCTGTCCCCGTGCTTAAGAAAGAAAGAAAGAAAGTTAGTTCGATCCACAAACCTTTTATCACGAATCCTACCCGACCAATATTTTCTTTCCTCGATACCATATCCGATATTTGTGCTTTTTCGTGTACACGACACTCTCCGACTCCCTCTTTTGGTATACATTCTCCCCCTCCGTTGGTCGGTACAGTGTAACTTTTGATTTCTTTCTTTTCACAGTGGCATCCCTGTCTACTTACCTACCAACACCTACCGCCCTCTCAGTATCTCACCACCAGTTGCTCCCCACTTCTTAGCCCGTGTTTAAAGCAAAGAAAATGAAACGAACGAAAGCAGAGACGAACGACAAATATCACGTTCGTGTACCTCCTCCGATATATATCGTGTAACTGACGTGTGGCTGCTTCTCATTTTGGTTACCAGACCGGGATTACGAGGGCCATCGCCGTCGCGCCGGTTCGCACCATACTAAATCGTCGCGTCGGGATCGGTCTGTGTCGGTCTGTCTGTCTGTCGTCGTCCTTCCCGTCGTCGTCGTCGTCGTCCTCGTCGTCCTCGTCGTCCTCGTCGTCGTCGTCGAAGTCTGTCGAGTCTGTCTATCGCTAGCAGGAAGCCTCGGGACCGAGAATAACTCTTGGCCGTCTGTCGATCTACACGCGCGAAGATCCACCATATACGCTCGCCCGATCCGTTCTATCGGAAACAAAGCACACATGTAACGATCCTTTAACGTTCGTCCAGACGAATACAACCGCAAAAACCCGCCGCCGTACGCCGGACGAGACGTTCTAAAAAAGAAAAAAAATGGAGAAAAAATAACAAAAGAATTAATCGAGAACTCGCAGACACCACTCTTGTTACGCGCGCGCCTCGCCTATTCCTCTCTTTGACCGGTCCGGTGTCTATCTATATCTCTGATCCAGCCTTCCCGGAAACTACTCACGACCACGAATTCTTCGTTTCCCCTGTTCCGTGTCCTATAGACGGATTGTCGCCGCAATTAGTCTTACCGCATCGCCGAGGACGAGACGCGCCGTCGTTAGATCGCATTTAGGCGTTTCTTCTCGATGTATAACGAGATCACGATCTACATCGGCATCCTCCTACCGAGAGAATCCTTCGAGAGTTCGCTTTTCGAGATCGAACCACGCTACTACAACCAGATCGCGTCCCTGAACCAAGTATCGATGATAGAATATCTTCATTTCGTTGTAAATTTTTGAAAGCCGACACTCGAACAAATGCTTCGGTAGGACGATGCTTTTGGCGACTATATATATAAAAATATATACACTACGCTCTGATGTTTTTCTCCCTCACACGACCGTTTCTCCGTGACGATGACGATACGCGCGCGTCCGCTTCCATTCGGTCGCGAGCCCGAAACACTCGGATGTGTGCCTATGTAACGCGAGAGTCGTCGCGAGTATCGCGTCGAGATTTATTATCGCGTTGATCGGACTCGCCAGTCGCGGAGCATCGTGTGAACATTAGTAAAATATCCCTTACCCTTTACCTCCTTCGTTGTCTCTCGAGTCTCGCGTTAGAGTAGATTTCCGTAGGCAGCAGCAGCAGAGCCTGTTGCTCGAGCAACGGGGACCTCTCCGTGATACATGCGTCTATCTCTCGAAGTATTGTAACACGAGAATTCGTTCGGATGTAGATGTGCGTGTTTCGAAGACGTCGACGATTTCGAAGCAGCAATGAGAAACAGGGACGATCGATTGCGCGCCTGATCGGTGGACCGCGGCGATTTCATTCGCGTCCTGTAGATCCCGATTTTTCGCACCGCCTTCCGCGAACGCACGAAACCACGAGAAATGAAAAAAATGGCGCGCTCTTGAAAACATAGTCGTTTCACCGATCGTGTCGTCGTCGTCGTCGTCGTCGTCGCCGTCGCCGTCGCCGTTGTCATCACCGCCGCGACGAACTCTAGCGATTTATTTATAAACACGCGTGAACGAGAAGTCAAAGAGAAGGCTAACAGTATAACAGTAACAGAAATCGTGCACAGCAATTCGCAGATCTTTTTCATTCGAGGTACGAGACGAGATAAGCGTGCGGGTTCGACTGTCCGAATCCTTTTGCCAATCGAATAAATAAAAAAAATTAGACAAAAGAATAAGTAATGCTTAAGGATTGAGAAAAGTTTCTTCTCTCTTTTTTTTGTCTTTTTTTTCTCGAGATACTCCGTAGACACTTGTAGAAACGATGATGCGTCGATTCTGTATGGGAACCTGAGCGGGCCGTGCGAACATTATATCGTTAGCCTGTAGTACACGTAATAATACCGTTTTATTAACACATTAGGATTAATTGACGTAAAAGAGAAAACGACAAAAAAAAAAATAAGAAAAGCAAATGAAACGAGAAAAGGATTACCGAGAAACGAATTGCGGTAGCTCCGCAAGAATGCGTTCCGTTTAAGCTTATACGTACCGTAATCGATAACGATGTGGATCGCCGTTATCCTTCCGATTTTTTTTTTGTTCCGATCAACCTGTGCCGCACGTTGGCGCGCAAAACATGTTTTTCGCCACCACTCTCTTTCTGAACTACACATACACACACAACAACAACAACACTCCCTTTTATTCTTCCTCCGCCGAAAATGGATTTTCGTCTTTGTTTCGTTGATAAGACACACCCGCGATTTCAATGATAATTATATTAATAATGGTAATCGTAATGATAATGGATTAAAGACAAACGAATATGTAATAACAAATGTACTTGTGGAATTCACAAAACAAAAAATACGGCGTTTTGCGTATTCTTTAATTCTATACATCACCGTTCACCGTTACCGTTTTTCTCGCCGCTATCCGGTCCACCCCTTTTCTATCTCTCTTTCTTTTAACACCCGTCAAAATCCAATCACGCGAGTAGAAAAATCGCGTGTGTACGTTTCGCGCGACAGTCGTGATCAGCCGTGATCGCACGTTTCACTGGCTTCCTGCGTGTCGCGGATCTCTGCCACGATCCCGGATCTATCAACACGCGTGTCCCGACTTCCTTGATCCGCCCGAAATCAAAGTCTCCTCTCTCCCGTCCCTACACACAATCTTTCGCATTTTTTTTTCTCTCTATCTCTCTTTCTCTCACTATCTGTTCGGAAACAAACCGAACCGCTGTTCGTTCGGACACCTCTCGACGTGTCTTCCTCGTCCGATCTGTTCTCTCCATCGAACTTGGCCCGCTTTTTTATAAGATGCAATTTCTTTCGGGTGGGAAGGGGAGGGGAGGTGGGTTGGTTGGGAAGCAAAGGAGACTTCGTACACAATGCTTAGAACCACGAGTATTCTGTTGCCATTGAAATCTTGCTCCTTTGTCGCCGGTGTAGAGATCGAGACGAGTCGGATTGGCACTCTCGCGCGAGGTTTTTGTCGCGAATTCGTCGCGCGCGAGTCGTCCGGTCGATTCAAAATTAGACTATAGGAAGTTAAGAATAAGCTTTTTGCTCTGTCCAAGAGTTTCGAGGGTGACGTTTTTTAACGTGGCAAGCGCGCGGGTATCTGCGCGACGACGATAATAACGTATGTCGAAAAATCTATAGATCGATCGACGCTGGAGAATCGGCTTGAACTTTTTCGACGCTTTGCGTCCTTCGCTAGGCTCTTCTCTGTTTTCGATGTTGCGCAAGTGAGCGAGCGTGGACGCAACTTCCCCGGCCGAGGAAAAGGAACAAAGCTCCTTCGGTCGAGAAATTCACTTTTTTCCGCGGTCGGCCGTACGCGAGAACAAGAGCAAAAATAAAAAAAAAAACTGTGTGGAGAAAGTCTGAGGAGAGCACGCTTTTGGGTCCTCTCGCGAGCACGGAAACCGCGAACCGGGGACGGTCACTAGACGCGGGAGAGAATTGAACGGAAACTAGCGTCGGCAATGGACGGAGTTGACGGAATTTTTTTTTCCCTTGGTCGACTGCTTTCTTCTCGCTGTTTCGGCGATAGGCAAAACACGCACCGAGGTATAGTTTCGCTCGCCGTCGTAACGTAGATGCGCGTTGCGCGTCTATATACGTCCCGGCGTTACGTAATTAGGAACCGGCCGCCGCGTCGAAGCAGATTTTCGGTGACGGGCTGCTCTCTCGCCTAGAACCGACGGACTTATCCGCACGAGAATGAATTTGAAAGAAAAACGGCCGAGAACGGACTGTTATATAGCCACGGGATTGAGTAGCACGCATAGATCCATACACGCGTGTAGGCGGTGCGAGAGTTGAATGGAGAGCGCACACACGACCCGCCTCGCCTCGCCTCGCCTTTCAGAGCCTCGTCGTTCGCCGAAATTGTTCGTCGCCACGGTTCGCGACGAGATACACTCTTCGTCTGCTAATCATATATACGAGTACACGCCGATTGTTTCGGAGATCGTACGGTTCTACCCGAAAAAAAAAATGTGCGTGCGTAAATCCACGGTGATATCCACAGTACAGTACACACGGAGCCAGTTCTGGGTAGTCTCTCGAATCCGAACATATATATTTCGAAGCCGTTGCCAACCGGTCATGTACAAATGCAAAATAAAAAGATATGCGTGGTCGTCGGTTGTACGTGGGGACATGCTTTCATATATATATATAAACACATATATATATACGTATGTTTAGTACGGGGTACATAAAGCATAAAAAATATATGTATGTGTGTGTATATACATATGCGTATCGAGAAAAGCTTCTATGCCGACGAGAACGAGAACTATTAGCTCGCAGATCGGGACGCACGCCTCCTCCGGACCCCCGCAAGCACGTCGTATGTAAACAAACGAACGCACTCACGCACGCACGCACGAACGAACTAACGAACGAACGAGTCCCTCGACAGAGCCGTCTCTCCTCACCGATATCATAGAAAACGTGGAACGTGGAACGTGGATCGGTCGACGGCCGATAAACGGATGAGATACGCGACTTTCGAGAGACGAGAACCGGGTCGCATATAGAGAACCGGAAGAGTATCGGCGGAAAAAAAAACGAACGTAGAAAACGGAAACGGAAAACCGGAAACGCAGGAATAATAAATGTATAAAAAAAAAACAGTATAATAAAAAGAGACCGACCGGTAGACACGCAATCGGGACCGGGACAACGACACGGTGTATCCTCTCTGTATAAATGCGTGCGTGAGCACCGAGATATAGAGCATATAAATAAAACAGTCAAAGTATATAGTCTCTGCACAAAACCGGGACCGGGACGTGTGTTTGAATCCTGTTCAGAACGTTGCGCGACGATATAGAGAAAAAAAAACGTTGCCTCTCGCGCCGTCGGGTGGTCGTCGTCGGTTGCCAATTACCAAAAAAAAAAAAAAACTCAAACAGTAATAGAGAGACACGCGTCACATGGAAATCTAAAAAGACACAATGCGTATTGTAATGTGATGTATGATATAGGACACGATAACCTCTACCCCCCAACAAGCGTGCTTCTGGACAATCTTGGAAGGAGCTCTGGGCTTGATGATGTTCCACGAGTACGCAGAACAGAGTGAGAGGGTTTAGAGAGGTCCAACGTGTGTCCGGTCCCGTCCCGTACCCGTCATGACGGCGAGAGGTAATGATTGTCGGCCAGGTGCAGATCAGAGGGACGGACTCTCTCTCTCTCTCTGTGTGTGTTCCGTTGACAAGGCGCAACGGCGGCGGCAAGCGCACGCACACGCACAGACGCTGCTGCAGCCAACGCAGAGACGCACGAGCTGCGCAAGACCACGTCGTACCAAGGCAAGTCCATCATCACAGCCTCTCAGTAATCAATCGTCAATTCTGATCTCTCTCACTGTCTCTGCGTGTACAGAAAAAAGCGAGTCGAGAAACGAAAAAAAAAAAACTAACGAATACAGAAAAAAAATAATACACGTGTTCTCCCTATATCTGTCTCTGACACGGCATTACCATTTTCTCTCTCTCTCTCACACATTCTCAGTTTATTCTTCTCTGCCCGGCGAACGCGCTTTGAGAGCCATGTTTTCTTTCCCAGGAGATGCGGCTAGAGCGCGCGCACACACACAGACACGCCACGCATCCGCATTGCGAGGAAGTTCGTATGTGCGAATATAGGTGCGTCCAGACTAAACTACTTCCTCTAACATTGGCAATGGCGAGAGACGCTGCTGCGCAACATTTCACACTCCCCGATACTTCTTCTCTATATTCGCCCAACGATTGGGATTTTCTAATGTCTTTCTCAGCTGTGTGGGGAAAAAAAAGGAAGGTATCGTAAAAAAGAAAAGAAAAAACGAATACTTCTTTCTTTATCTGTCTGCCTATCTTTCTGTCTATCTGTGTCTCTCCATGCGGAAATCCATCCATATTCTCTCCTCTGTTCCGGTCGCATTTCTTTTTTTTCTCTATTTCTCTCTCTCCAGTTCATCGATCCGTAATGCGCGCGCGCGCGGCGTCGATGGGCGATACGAGCGATATGCGCGCCGCTCTTCCAAATCGAATTCGCGCGGGAATCGCTACACCGCTTTTGCGGCCGTCGATCTTTCAGCGCCGATATCTCTCGTTATCTGTCGTGTTCGAAAGAGTTCTCTTGGATTTTATTTTTCTTATTCGAACGCTCCGCGTTGTCTGCTTTCTTTTCGCGCACGGTGCTCGGAAAGAAGCATATAACACTGTACGTTAACCGTACAGCGGTAAGTAACGCGAGCAAAACCGCGTCAGGTAAAGTATAAACGGAGGAGTTTGCCTCGTGTGCGGAGATTTTTCGCTCTGGGACATTACGGCCGAAGAAATTTCGTATTTTCACGTCTGATCGAAAAACTGTGAGAGAATTTGAGACGAGACGGCATTCCGATTTTGTAAATAAACTGATGTTGCTAGTAAACACGAGATCTGCTGTATTTTTTATTAAAATCTATATCACTCTTAGACTCGAAAGGTCACGTTCCTATCTTTTTTTATACCATTAAGATCTCGTCCGTTGCGTTTCATTATTTCAAGGACTCGATACGCGCGATTAATTTATTTCAGTTGTAATTTTTCCTCGTTGATACTGTGCGGACAGCGCATCGATTAAACCTGTTCGACTAGTTGCAAATTAAAATTGCAGCGCGCAAGTATCGGAAAACTTTTATCCGTAGCGAAAATTTCAACATAAGAAGACGTGCGAGTTCTTCGCTGCGAGACTCTCTGTGCATTACCGCATATAGTGGTTGGATAAAAATAAACTATGCAAACAACATTGTACTGCTTTTGTGCGTAATCAGGTAAGATATTGTTAACAAAAATCCATACAAAATAGAGGATCGTTTAAAACGTTTGTATTCAGGATTGCGTACCGCGCCGATACTTTTGTCCGTCACTGTACGTTATCGTAAGATTATTCTGTGGGATTTAACAACAAACGAAGCGATAACATTCTGATGTAGAAGACGACTGAAAATTCACGTGATGTCACTTGACCCTGTGTCGTAAAGGAAGGAACCGTATTGCTGTGAAATACCAGTGGTGAACGGTCGCCATTCGTGCACAGTACCTGTCGAACTCTTTTATTTCTAGTAACCAGAAAAACTGTATAAAATGGCGCAGAACTTACGGTAATAATTTTACATTACGAATTTTACATTGTTCATTTGTTTTTCGAATTAAGTTCACGATACCTTGATGTAAGTTAGAGGTTATGTTTCGCTGCGATCATGTGCTCGCAGGAACGTGTGAAAAGTTTGGTTACGTTCTACCTATTTTTTTTTCTAAATAATGCATTTACGACCTGCGATTAAAGATCAGAATGTAATTCGTACAAATTTTTATAACTCATGTAACGTATGCGTCATTACTTGTAATTATCACTTTCCTTCAAATTTTTAATTGTATGATGGAAGAAACGATACGGGTTATGTAACACTCAGGATTGGAGCAGGAAAATACGGAGCCCGTTTCAAAATTATTCAAACAATTTATTTTTATTGTTTACTGTTTACCGCATTACGTACGAATAAAATAATCGATTGTAACAACAATAACACGTTCGATTGCTATGATAATTTCGATATATTTCAGAGAGGGTCTGCTATTAGGCATGGGCAATCCTCTTCTTGATATATCAGCAACCGTAGATAGTGATTTTTTAAAAAAGTACGATTTAAAATCGAACGACGCAATTCTCGCCGAAGAGAAACACAAACCAATGTACGATGAATTAATAGAAAAGTTCAATGCAGACTTTATCGCTGGTGGTTCGGTGCAGAACACTATGAGGGTGGCGCAAGTAAATTCATTAAAATATAGTTGAATCTATAATGTTGTACCAAGTTTCATGTACCAATAAATATATGCAATCTCGTTTAGTGGTTTTTAGACAAGCCTAAAGTGGCCACTTACATGGGTTGCGTGGGAACAGACAAGTATTCGAAAATTTTAGAAGACAGAGCTAAGGCAGACGGCTTGAATGTACACTATCAGTATACCAATAAAGAATGCACAGGCACCTGTGCAGTTTTGATTACTGGAAACGAGAGATCTTTATGTGCCAATTTAGCAGCTGCTAATTGCTTTTCACATTCCCATATACAGGAAGTAGAAAACAAGAAACTTATAGATGCAGCAGAATATATTTATGTGTCTGTACGTATTCCATAAGCGAAGACTTCAAATCATATATTTGAATACCTACTATCGAGTTATTAAACTTCCAATTCTAGGGATTCTTCTTAACCGTGAGTCCAGAAACCATTCAACTGGTAGCTAAACATGCTAATGAAAATAATAAAATGTTCATGATGAATCTCAGCGCACCGTTTCTATGCGAGTTCTATCAAAAACCTATGCTGGCAGCTTTCCCATACGTTGATATTCTATTTGGTAACGAAACAGAGGCGGAGGCCTTTGCGAAAGTCAATGATTTTCAGACCACAGATAGGAAAGAAATTGCATTAAAATTATGTCAAATGGAGAAAGTAAATAAGAAGAGGCCGAGAATTGTTGTGATAACGCAAGGTGCCGATAAGGTATTACTAGCCAAAGAAAATAGCGTAATAGAGTTTCCTACTACAAGGATACCGTCGGAAAAGATTGTAGACACCAATTGTGCAGGAGATGCTTTCGTAGGAGGTATATTTTCGTTGCTTTTAGGTTTAACGCTAGATTGAACATTTCTTTCGAGCGAATTAACAAATTTTTATGGATTTTAGGTTTCTTGGCACAACTTATACAAGGTAAAAGCATAGATATTTGCATAAAATGTGCGATATGGGCTGCAACCCAAATCATACAAAGATCTGGATGTACTTACGAAGGGAAGCCCAATTTTACTCCCTGCTAATTCTTAATCTATTAGTAATTGTGAATTATGTACTTAATAAATGGTTTATTAATTTTTACCCTGATTTCGTTAATCACAGAACAGTTTTTTTAGACATATCTCGGAGTGCTATTATTTTTGTATTTTACTTGTACACGATTGACTTTTGTCAACGATTTATTTTAATAAACTCTAATTCAGACAGGCGGATCCATTTTATTTTAGCGTGTACATACGAGAATAATTATTTAGGTTTAGTGTACCTAATGTTCTTTTTTTTTATCGATACACATCGGTCAACATAAAATATTTCGCTTTATTTCGTACAAATGTCGCAAAATCCCGTACAATATGTCCTCAAAAAAAAAAAAACAAAAAAAATTGCGTTCTTATCACGACAATTTAATTTATGCGGAACTAGAAAGATCAATACAATCACCTGCAACGTGGCCATTGGGTTGTATACTTACAGGTATCATAAAAGGTAAGGGCACTGGTTGAAATAATGTTAGTCGAAAAACAGTTATCGCGATCGCGCGGCACGCCTGCGTCGTTCACTACGTAAATGCAGTGTATAGAGTAGGACGGCGATGTAGCGATAAAGACGTACGCGGTCGCCGTGGGACGGGGTAAAGGCAGTCCTTAAAAAAATCAATAATCTCATTACGAAATTGCACACGGTATGGTGTGTGTGTTTTGCTTGTACCGTACCAGAAGTAACGGCATTCCGTTCGCGATCAAATTCGTGGCGAAATACGGTCGAAATATTCAAAGATACCGACATTTTTCAAAGAAAATATCGTTACATTTTCCGATGACAAAAAAATTAATAAACATTTTCTATTCGTTTCGCAATATTTTTTACGTTCCTCCATCGAGACCGTTTTCCGACGTATACATTCCAATTTTGTAAAATTCCATTTCGTTATTTATCCGGATAGTGCTAAAAAAAACAATCAATTACTCGAATGACAAATAAAGCGTCGGGATTGTGTGTATATTTTGTAAATACAAGAAGAATCGGTAGATAAAGCAGCAACGATAAAACATGTTAACGAGACATCCATTAATCGAATTAGTATACCGTGTGGTCGGTAGAAAGAGAGACGAGAGGGAGCGACGAGGAGGCGCAACGATAATTCGGTAATTATTTCTTTTTAGTATGTGCAGACGCGTGGTTCGCCGAAGGGTAGATACAGCCCTGGAGGCTCGTTGACAAAGCTGCCGGCATATCGCCGTGTAGTAGTCGCGCGCGCTGCCGCGTCGAGAAGCCGATTGGAAATGGTTAAAGCGAGCGTGAAGTGGGCGGCCATAGTGGAGGTAGAAGCGTAGTTGCACGGGAACAGAGGAATAGAAAGATACGGCAGTCTTGGCCGCGATATCGGGCTGGTTTCAGTATTCGCATTCGTCGCGGCTTCTGCTCGACCGCGCCGTAAAGCTCTTACTCCTGGCTGTCCCACGGGGCATCGCGCGAACACGAATACTAACGCGTCTACGTATATCTACGCGCGTTCGCGTATACGTGTTTACGATCGTCGAGTGCGGTGCGTAGCTGTGTAAGCGGAACACGCTCTATTCCCGGAGGGTGTGCGCGCGCGCACGATCGTGCCCGCCAACGAGAGGGGCAACGAAACACGACGCACGCACGTGTGACCGGTAACGAGAGTGTGCGAGTCAAAGTGGAAGGTTTGATTGGTCGAGGAGAACGCGTGCCGCTACGACCGTGTTTCTTCGTGATTCCGTCGTGGCCGAGAGCGCGGTGTGCGCAGTGCGCTCCCCACCGCGTGCGCGCAGTGTGTAACCCCCGCGACCGCCATCTTTGTCAAGTGGGTAACCTTTGTTGATTTGTGTGAAATGTGACGCCGTTGTCGCGAGATAATTGGTGATCGTGATTACACGCGAGACCTGTGTGTCGGTACCCGAGTGACTGGTGCTCTTGCGTGTCCCCCTGTGGATCTATACATGGAACAACCGCGACCAGGTAAAGACAAATTCGTCTCTCGTTAGATTCTCGGGGTAACCGAGAACCACGCGAATCGTCGCCCGATGCATACGGGATACGGGCCAGCAGCAGCGGGTCTGGCCGCCTGTTCGTCAACGAGTGGGAGCGAGAGGGACAGAGCGCGGGAGCAGGACCGAGCGGGACCGAGCGACCGTGCGATGGAGGGAGATAGATACATATAGAACGAGGGAGAAAGACGCGGACAGCCTTCTCCTCCACTCTATATACCCGCGGTGTTACTCGGTTGCATTTTTCTTGCGATACCGTAACGACGATACACCCGATTAGCGGCATAAATTCTGATGCGTCGGGACAGCGATGCGTACCCCGCCGAGCGTATGCACCGGTGTATTTCAGCGGGCTCGTTCGTCGAACGCGCGAAAAATCGTGCGAAAACGGTCGACAACTGGCCGTGCCTAGCCAAGATGGCTGCCCGTCGGGCTTCGAGAAACTTGTGTCCTCGGTGTTTTCGCTCCGACGTCGTAATCGCATCGTTCCGTACGGTTTGCTCGGGCTCGGCCCTGCCTGTCCTCCGCTCGACGGAAGAAACGCGCGCCTCGTTGTCGGTATCGTCGCGATCGGGCAGCCGATGGATCGAAAATAACCGTGGCGGCGGACGGGTTCGTGGGCGACGGCCGTCGCGATCTTAACGTTCGTCGAACGTTACCAGTGTCTTGTTAACGAGGTACGGTGCAACTGTGACTCGGCCGTGGGACGCGACAACCTGATCCGCCCTGCCGCCGGATACGTCCTAGCAGTCTCGTCGACCGAGGGATACGCGTTTGTCCGAGTACGTTAATTAAAATGGCTACCGACGGCAGCCAGTCTGGCTGGCGGCTGGTGGTCGTTCGTGTACCAGCGAGTCCACGTACGCGCTACTCGTCCCGCGACCGCGATTCCAAATTCCCTCCATCCTTCTTCGCATTTTCCATCGATCGACCGACCCCGCCGTCGGACAACCCGCGTACGTCGTTTCGCTTACCAGCCAGCTAGCCAGCTTTTTGCCAGCGCGATCGACGCGTGTGCGTATTTCTCCGTGGCGATATGAAACCGCGCGTAGAAAACGCGAACGACCGAAACGAGACGGATACGACACGATGCGATACCTATTGGATACCGTACCATACGATACGGTACGATACCGTACGAAAGGAGACGAAACGAGCGACGGGCGGCAGCAGCAGTTAGGCCGTTGGTGTTCGTTCGTTTTCTCGGTGGCAGCTGCTCTCTCTCTTTGACCCTCCGTCGGGTGAGAGGGGCCCCGGCAAACAGAGCCAGCCGGCCTGGCCTCACCGGCCTCCCTTCGCCCTCGTCCCCGTCGCGAGTCGTAAGTCGCAACGCGACGGAGAAATACTGCTCCTTCTTTCTCGATCCATCGCGATTTCCCTGTTTAACGCTTCGACCGTGCTGTCACGAGTTTTCTCTGTCTCGCGTCGCGTCGCATCGCATCGCATCGTCTCGTCTCGTTCTCGTCTCGTCGCGTCTCGCCTCGCTTCGCCTCGCCTCGACAACGTCCACTCCGTGCTTCGAGGCTCGAGGTTTCTCTCCGTCGCCTCGTCCTCGACATTTCTTCGAGCGGCTATCGTCGAAAATGGAAGCGCGCGCGATTGCACAATGTTGCGCTCCTTTCTTCGGGCTGTTCCGCGAAACGTTAACGATCCCCGGTGAAACGGCGGCTACGTCGTGCTGGGTACTATCGGCGATTTCCGGTGGCGATCGAACACCTCCTCCGTGCTTCTTCGCGTTTCGCTCGTTCGAATTCCGGACCGAGTATCCTCCGATGAATTAGCGCGAGCTTCTTTCCACCGTCTAATTTGCAAAACGGTATTTTCCATTTGAAACGCCACCGTTGACGATTGCGTATGTTCTCCGGAGCAGCGGCGGTTCGCACGGACCTCTCTGCCTTCGCTCGCGTTTAACCTTTCATCGTTTAATTACGGTTGGAATAAGGGTCGCGGTTGCTGCTTCGAGGTTAGGTTCAATGACAGCGTTTCCGTTTACGTTTCGCGCTCGAAAACCGTGAAATTGGTTCACGTGTGCCCGGTCGTAGTCGGTGTACGCCCACGGTGGTGGTGCATACACACGAGTATTTACATACGGGCGGTGACGCTAACAAATCGAACCTATAGCGGTGCGACCGGCCTCCTCTGTGTTGTATCGTTCCGACCATAACCTCCCAAGATAAACGCGGAGAAGACTTGTTGGTAAACTCTCTCTCTCTCGTGCCCGTCGCGCGCAGTATTTACAATCGAGAAAGTGCAGGTCACAACGCATACCACGGATGACGGTGTGACGTACGAAGATATCATCTGACATAACCTCAAAGATAATGGGAACGATACGGGGCGACTCGCGGCAACCCGTGCACGCGCGTCGCGTTCATTAACGTCTCGCGTTCACGCCAACAGTCGAATTACACTGTTGCGCGGAAACGCACACAAAAAGAAAAAAAAAGAAAAAATTGCAACACCGGGGAAAACGCGAATCGATGCAGCTCGTGTTCGTGCAATTATTCGTGCTCTCTGGTTGGCAAACGCGGCACCGAATCCGCGTCGAACAGCTGTGCCAGAGGTTCGTTGAAATCTTTGTTTCGGACGGAGTTTAAAAACGATCGTGTCGCGAGATCGTTGGCATAGTTCTCCGTCTGCTGCGGCGCGGATGGGAAAAGATATATATTTGAATTTCCGTGGTGTTTGTGTCGGCGTCGCCGATTGTTATGCGCGACGGTGGAGCGAGGGTGTGTGTGTGTGTGTGCTCGTTGCGTAAGTAGCAGCGCTATTATTGTTATCGAACGGTCTGTTTATATTTGATTCCGTCGAACGGAACGGTACGGAACGGTAGCCTAGGTGAACACAGGGGACCGCCGAGAATTCCCTCTCTCGCTCTCGACGCGTAAAACGCGCGTCGAACGTTAGAACACGGAAAGTTGTCAGGTGGCTCGAGTCGTCCGCTCCTGTTCGCGGCGAGCGTTGGAAGCGTGCCGGTAATTGGCCGGCTAATGAATTCGAGCCAAGGCTGACGTTTAAAGTTTAAGCCGTCGCCGGAAATCCAAACCGCCGCCGCGTCGTCGAGGCATGCCGCACACGGCATCGCCGTGCCCCGACAGTTTTTGTTCTCTCCTCGGTCTCGAAGCTCTCGAAAAATTTCCATTCTTCGGAATCATCGAGAGTTTTCTCTCTCCCTCGTTCTCCCCACTTTTTTCTACAATGACCTCATCGCCGATCACTGTCCTCGACGTAGCTCGGAGGATGTCGAACCGCGCCGAGAGCCCCGCGCGCGACTCTAGCTGAATTTTATGCATTTCTAGCACACGCCCGCCGCGCCGGTGTCTTCGAATCCGTCTCGGTATTTTGCGGACCGGTATTTTTCGACGAATCGCGAGCCGCGTGGCGCGTTGGATCGCCGTGTCGGACGGTTTTCATTTTATTCGGCGGCCGTCAGTTTTTCTCTATTTCTTTCCGTTTGGTTTCGGCGTCCCCTCGAATCGATCGACCAACATTTACATCTGCGCAAACATCTGCGGCTCGGCCACGAGCTTCGCGTTTTTTAATTAACCGACTACCGGCAGTGACGGCGACGGCTTCACCGTTACCGTTCCTCTTAATTATCTCACCGATTTTTCGAATACAACGCCGATCGCCGCGTACGTATTCGCGGTCGGCGCCAGACTCTCCGCAAGGTTAATCCCGGCGACGATGATTTTTGCGAATCGTCCGTCCGTCAAAGATGGCGTCGCGTGTACCGCGGACGTTCGGCGAGGGTTATCGATATGCGTGGACAACGGGCACGAGAGTTCGATAGAAAAAATTAGCGAATCGGTGCTCGATATTAATAGCGAGGGATACCGACCAATCGAACACTCGAACGGTTAAATAACAGTTCCGTTTCGGCCGGATAGAACCGCCCAGTTCATCGTTCGATTCAATTAACGTATCCACCGATCGATCATCCGCCGGCTAATTAGCGGGGAATAACGGCGGTGGCAGTGTCAGTGCTCGTAGCTCGTAGCCCGTAGTCAGCGGCAGCTCGCGGGCATGTACTCGCCGGGAGAACAGCGACATGGAAAAACGCGAACGAAATCGCGCAGGTCAAAATATACTCCCTCGGGACACCGTCGCGCCGCGCAGCCCCGGTTACACGTTTGCTTATTGTATTAATGTTATCTCGTGATCGGCGCACCCGCGCCCGCGCTCGCGAGCCCAACCAGCCGCGAAACCTTCGCGAATGATCGCGAATACCCGCGGAGTTCGCGTCGCGGACAACGGACGAGCCTTTTCCGCGGTCCTCCATATGACGAACAGCAGTGCCGACGCGGCGATCGCGACGGGGACGTTTCTGTGCGGGCCTCGTTGCTACGGAACGATCGGGTCACCCGTCTGTCCAACGAGACGAGTCAGCGAGGTACCAGCGAGCGTCCTTTGCTAACCATCCGGAGTAACTTCCGCTTCGTCGCACCTGAGTGGCCATGTTTACGTTTATTGCCTCGTCTCGTTGGACGGAGCATCGGCTAATTGGCGTTTCTTTCCGGGGAGGCCTAATCGCGGAAGGCGGTCCTCGATCGCTGCTGCTGCGTCGTGACCTTCTACGCGGCAGAGGCACGCGCGTTGATCGAGAAACGGTTCGGCTATCGTCGTCGTTCGATCGTGAGTCATGCGTGCGATCGGAAGAATGCTCGGTTTTACGATCGGCGGCTCCGGGTAATTACGGTTATCGGGGCCAGCCGATTGCCACGCGATTCCATCGCGATAGCGGCCTCCGATCCAGATCCCGAAGCTGTCGAACGTTCGTTTCGCGTCGCGTCTCGGCAACTGGTTAAATTTGATTAGAAAAATGTTGGACTCGGGGGGTAAAAAGTTTTGGCGGGAAACTGGTCGACCGCGTCTCGCCTCGCGAGAGGATAGGTAAAACGTGGTTTCGAGAATAGAACGTGCACGTGGCGAGGAAACGAGGTCGTAAGAGGGATCGGAGCGCTGCGTGGCTCGACCTGTCGCGGCGTCGTTTCCGGCGGATCAACCGGAGCCGGTTTAACTCGCGGTTTTGCGCTTCTTTTCTTCGGCCGGGCTCTCGGAGATATTTATTATCGTGCACTCTCGCGAGCCAGCATCGGCATCGGCCTCGGCACGCAGCAGCGCGACACTGGCCTAGGTCAACTTGCATCGCAGCTGCATCTCTTCGGCTCTGTGTGGAGCGTAATCACCGACGCGGCGTTTAGGGACGCGTTCTCTCCCCGCGGAGCAATTAATTCATAGGGGGCACCGACCGGTAGAGTCGCGGATTTCCACTACAAAATCCGGCTCCGATTTTACAATTCTCAGCGAACAAGAGGGGAGTCGGATTACGCCTGAAACCGTCGAATCGATGACCGGAACCGCTACGATTCTTTCTCTCCCCGAGTGAACGATTAGCCAAACGCGTTTCTCGTCGATCGTCGATTTCTATGGTGCTTCCGACGCATCGAATCGAAGGTTGGCTGGAACAGCGACCATTTGCGCGTGAAACGTTGCCCAATGGGTTACGCGCCCGTAATTATTCCGTGACACCGGAATTTCATCGGTGGTTAGCTTCAGAGGCGACCGCTCGATCCGTTGCTCGACAACTATGTACCATCGGGGAGCCAAGATCGCACAGAACCTGTATGTGATACATTTTCGAAGACTTTGAGAACAGGTCGGACAGTGTGTGTGGCTCCCCAGTTCAAATTTGAATCGAGTCCGAACGGTTCGAAGCACGTACGAACGATCGACTTGAAAAGCGCTTATAGGTCGCGCCTGATTGCGCAATGCCATACGGTGATCACGGTGATTTTTAAATATTTCGCTCCCCTCCACGCGAGCACCGTGTGTACACCTAACTCGGGCTCGGGCTCTCGAGGAGAAAGTTCATCGCTCGGGGGGAAAATCGGCCGATCATCGTTCGCTACCGAGCTGGAAATTGGAATGGTCGTTCTCTCTCTCTCGAGGACTCGAGCGAACAATTTCTCATCGGCGGCCGGTTGCGCAACGCCTTTCGCGCGTATGCTCCATCGGCCGATGATCGGTCCTCCATCCTAGAAATCGGAAAGATAATGTTCGGATTACGCTGGCCGCTCGCCGGAACGCTCGACTACGTTTCAATTAATCCCGGTGGCGCGTGTTGTTGTGAACGAAAACAATACTCGGCCGGCCAGGAAACCGATCGATAAACGTCGCTCGCGACCCTCTCCCATGCTAATCACAGTCGCACGCTTCGCGACCGCAACAAAATGCGCTCACCCGAATCCGTGGCTCGCGCTTCGAATTCCTCCTGGATCGCGCTCGAGTTTTCCCCAGGCCGGGATCATCGTCTCTCCGCGTCCCTCTATCGGCGTCGACCTTTCTCCCGTTCCGGGAGAAAACTTCATTAGCTCGAACTCTCCGTATGAAAGCGACAACGCCGGAATGCCCGGAAGAACGGCTAAAACCAGGGTAGCCGAGTGAAAGTGGAACAAATTGGAACTTAACCGCGGATAGAACGGAATTTCGTAGGGTACCTCGAAGGTGCGCGGCGCTTTTAGGATTAATAGGTTTTTCCCGGTCGAACGTTATCAACGGGAGCTAGAGATTATCGCGAAATTTGTTCACTCTCCGGTGTTCATTGATTTCCAACGAACTGACGTGGCGTATGGTGTGATTTCAGGTTGGAAATAACGAGTGATTGTGCGTCGCAGAAGCTGCTGGGAAGGTAAACGACAGCGCAGAGGCTCGGAAAGGTAGAAGCAAAGGTAGAGGGACACGTACCGACACAGACCGCTCGACAGGGAAACGAAGGAAGAAGGCAGCAGCCAGCAAACCAGCGAGCAAGCAGCAGGCAGGCGCAGGATGTGAATGTCGTGGCCGTGACACAGCCGACCCAGACCCGGAGGCGCTCTCGCGTTGTCCACCGGGTGCGTATAACCTGGCCAGGTACGTGGCGGGTGGGTACGCCGCCGCCGGCGCCGCCCTCGTCGGCAGACGGCCGACGGAGACGGAAACGAGATGGACGAGCCGGAGTCCGCGGAAACGTGGTCGGCCTGGTTTCTGGACGCGATCCGTAAGATCCGCAGCCAGAAACAGAGGCCGAGCGTTGAACGGATATGCCACGCGATCCGCCAGCATCACAACTTCCACGAGGAGGAGATCGCGGAGCACCTGGAGGTCGCCGTGAAGCGCGGCGACGTGCTCAAGATCTTCAACAAGGGACAGTCTTCGTACAAGGATCCGGGCGGTTTGCAATCGAAGCCGCTCAAGGTCGGCAAAGGTTCCGACCTGAGCAAGGTGCTCAGCAAAGCGGTCCGGGAGCTCGGCGAGAGGGAGGGCTCGACCCTCAAGACCATCGAGAAGTACATCAGGCAGAGTCACACGGTCGAGGAAGAGGCCGAGGGCGATCTTAGAACGGCGCTCAGGCTATCCGCGAAAAGGGCCGTTGATCGGGGCATCGTTATTCAGGATGGCAGGCTCTTCCGGCAACCGGACAGGCCGCCGTACCTCAAGAAGATTGGGGACAACGCTTACCTACCACCGCCGGAGCCTCCTGTCCCCAAGGTGAGTCCATTAGATCCTTCCATCCCTTTCGTTTCTCGGTCAGCGCGTTCGATGGTCCTCGGTCCGGCCGAACATTTCGAACCCGTCGCGGTGAACGGTACGCGCGTAATCTTATCTCCGTTGGAATGAAACATACGGTCCGGTGGCGTAGGCCGCCTAGACGTAGGAACCGCAAAGGTTAAAACGCGAGCGAGGCACGACTTCGGGGTCGTTTCGCGACCGTATCAGCGGTGGTGTACACGTAAAGCGGCTGAACTTTGAAGCGATTCCTACGAAAATATAACTCCGCGGGTTAAAGTACTTGGGGCGTAAACGATAAAATCCTGTTCGAGTCGGGCGAGAATAAAAAAAGTACTTTATCTCGATGAAGCAAACAATGAGCATACATTGTGAAAATATTCCGAGGTGGAGTTCCT
Source organism: Lasioglossum leucozonium (assembly GCA_028454225.1). NCBI lineage: Eukaryota > Metazoa > Arthropoda > Insecta > Hymenoptera > Halictidae > Lasioglossum > Lasioglossum leucozonium. The sequence goes on along the minus strand of CM052220.1, from coordinate 4,037,704 downwards.
TCGCGTACAATATAAACGGAAAAACGCATAAAAAGTAACCGTTAAACGAGCAGTAGCAAACATTTAAGTCGGCGTTTGTCGTTCGCCAAAAGGAAATACCGAATCGAGATAGGTAGCGTGTAGCGCGCAGGGATAATCGATTCGCTGCTACGCAACAACCCGTGTTATGGCTGGTCCGAGCGTAAGATTTATTTCTCGGTCGGGAGTCGGGGCACGCGCGCAGAGGCGCTCGAAACTTTTGTCGGGCAGTGTACGGGATGGTTTTTGGCGAACAGTGTCTCGGGTATGGAAGATATCTGGTTGAGCTCTGCCCGGGTTAATCCCCGCGTATCCGTTACACCCTTCGCGCGGCGCGGCGCGTCGTGGCAGGACAGCCTTTTTCCCCCATTCTTTCGGCCCCGGCTAATGTCGCGGCTGCGAAACAACCGCGAAGAGCTGGCGCACTCGTGTCCTCCGGGGAATGCAAATCGAGCGAGCGAAGCAGGCGTGCAGACAGGCGAGCAGGCGAACGCGGTCGTTCGGCTCGGCTGAAATTTTTAACCGTGGAAACGTTCGCAGGCGCACCTGTTCGACCAGACCGCGAGCAGCATGGAAGACGGTCGTCCACGAGTTTCGGAACCACCTGTACTCGGCGGAGCTCCGAGCAACTGTTGCGCGAATATCGCGAGAATTTTCACGGCCTTGAACTCGGCAGAGCACGTTCGCGGTGCTAGAACCGTGCCGACGCGTATCCGGAACTCGTCCGACCTCTTCCAGACCGCGGTTAGATTCGCGCGCGATACTCTTCTCGCGGGGTATCGATTAACACCTCGGGAACCACGTCGATGGCTTGAATCGGGTCGTGAGATAAACAAAGTCCCAAATAAAATTTTCAAGGTCTTTTTTGACCGATCAACTTTAGTCACGGTGTAAACATTATTATGAAGTTGCACTTTACTCGATTCTTGCTCCTCATAACGGGCGCAAAACATTTTCATTCCACATAAGGATCCACAGTCTGGTTATCGACTTCCATTGAACGAGTGTAAACTCAGCGAAAAAAGGAGAACTTTGTGGGCAGGCATCGGACGTGGAGCTTAGGTTTCTGGAGTAAAGCTTAGGAATAGGGGGTAGAAATTAAGGATCAGGGGTATAGCTATTAGGCATTGGGGGCAGAGCTAAGGTATCGGAGGTAGACCTTAGGCATTGGGGGCAGAGCTTAGGCATGTCGGGGACAGATTTTAGGCATCGGGGGCAGAGCTTAGACTTCTGAAGTAGAGCTCGTGCATCGGCTCTTCCGCGAGCAGCGATAATAGACGCTTCCTCGCGGAACTGGTCCGCGGTGAGCGATCGCCGCGTCTCGATTCTTGCTTTCCATCGACTGCTCGGGTTCAGTCGGGGTCAGCCGTCGCGGAGCAAAAAGTTACCGAGTTCCCGGTCGGCTCGCAACGATCCATTAATCTCGGCAAACCGATCGGCAACCGCTCGTTCGGTATGCCGCGTCGCCGCATCTTTCTCCGCTCTTTCGAGAGAGGAGCTTCGAGTCCCGTTCGCACGAGAGAAATCGCTCGTTCCATTCTTCTCTCGCAGACTACCCTGTCCTCGTCATCTCTATCCGATACCGTCTACCGACGGTTCGCTTCATCTTCGAGATCGACTCCGAGACAATTGGAACATTATTTTTTTTCTCTCGCATTACCCGACATCGGTACAACGCCGTGCCGACTCCGAGGAATATTATAAAATTGATTGCACAGCTCTAGTTATCAGATGCGACGTGTTTTCGAGCATTATCGTTCGCTTTGTGGAATTTGATGGTAGCGGGGATGGGGCGGAGGGGGGAATATTAAAAAAGTCTGAATCATCAAGAAATTATTGTAACATCTGTAGCATCGTATAACGCCGACTATACAGAAGCAAACTGATAATCCATCGTCGTTCCCCGAACGGTTAAATTGTTTTGTCCGCCTCTTGATTTCCTTCGTTCGGCTGTCGTTTAGTTTGAAAGGAGCGATCGGGGACGATGTCTCTGCCGGCAGGGAATTTATTCGGTCGAGAAGGCGACGCGTGGCCGGATCGAAAGAGTGAGTCGACGAGGAAAAGAATCGACGCGGCATGGCGTGGCGTGGCGTTTCCAGGGCATGAGTCACACGAGCTCGTGTACGTATTCGTACGCGTATCCGTACACGTGTTCGTGTTCGTGTCGGTAACGGCGCAATGGAGGAGATAGAACGTACGGGCAATCGGCGTAATGCAAACAGGCCGCGGAAAAAATAACGGATCGCTCCGCGGCTATTCGCGGCTCGCTCGCTAGGCGCACGGTCGTCCCAATTTCTGCCCAATCGGTGACTAATTAGCGCTCGATTCGATGCCCATTAGCGAAACAGGAACACTCGTCAGGATCGGAGAATTTCGGAGCTAAAGGTGCCAATATACTGGCGAGTAACTTGCGGCAGTTTCACGAATCTACAACTGTTGGGTTGTCGGAAAAGTTATGACGCGCTTCTGCATGAGACGGATACGAAAAATACGTCAGGACTTCTCCGACAACTCAATAATATTTCACGAAATATCATTAGTAAAACGAGTAGGTGTAATTTGGAACAGTAAAACACTAGAAAGAGTTTAAAAATATTGTTATATTATTCTCAACCTATTAAATGTATTAAGAAAGAAAATAATTTTCTATTTCACTCCAGTTTGTTGTAATTCGTGTAGAAAAATTTTGTTCTCCATAAAGGTCCGCAGTCTAACCGTTAGAAACGTGTGTACTACCATCGTGCGAAAGTATTATCCGTTAAAATCGAAGAGTGCCAACCGGGACCTTGTCGTGGAGCGAAATAATGTGTAAACATACTTGCAAACAAGTGTACACAGTTCTGAAAGTTGCAAAAAAATGTCACGAGTTACACCCTATTTCGCGAACGAAGGAGCTGGTGGAACGTTAACCGAACGCGGCCCTATAGTTGCACGTTGGACCAACTAGAGTAAAGTGGTAGTTTAGGCAGATCGTATCGCAAAGGGATCGGTGCTCGGCAGCTTCTCGCGAGAAATTGGGTGTCGGGGAGGCGTGGGAGACGCTCCGATGAGCGACAGACTGGATGCGTGGGTATTTGGAGCGGCGCGGCGCGGCTCGGATGACATAATATTATATAAAAGCTGGCAAAGATGGTCGCGGTCGGGCTTCGGGCTGGATCATGACCGACCGGCTCGTGGCTCCCGCGAATCAACGAGGAAAATATTACGTGGTCGTTACGGTCCTTTCTTCGTGCGGCTGGCGAGTCACGCCGCGTGCCCACGCCTTCGAGAGGTTCTGGAACGGGGCAGCCAGGGGAGCGAGAAGGGCCAGCTGGGACAGAGGGGAACGGCGGGGAGAGGCTCGGGACGATGCGCTATCTCGGCCAACTTCCGGCGACTCGTTTGTATATCGCTTCTCTTATTGATCCTCCGCGCGCACGGAATCACTCCGACGGAATCGGTCCGTCTCTGTCGAGCTCTCCTTCTCTCTTTCGCTCGCTGTTTTCTCCCCTCCGCTCGTGTCCCTGCGTTCCTAACGACCGCGTTTTATGCGTGTCAGACCGCAGAGCGAGCGAGCGAGCGAGCAAGAGAGAGAGAGAGAGAGAGAGAGGACAAAGAGAGCGCGCGCGGAAAGTTATAGAACGACCGCGCCGACGCGATTCTGCTAATTCTCTCCTCTCTCCTCCCTCCGCCGCCCGAACGGCCGCCGGGTTGTTCCCTCCGTCTCTCCTCCAGCTGCTTCGGAGGCTCGCCGTGTCGCGTCGCTACCGCCAGTTTCCCGCCACTGCGCGTTTCCCGCGTTTTTTCGTCGACCCTTTCCCTACCACTACCAGCGAGCGCACACCTTGCTGCTCGTTCTCCATCGATCGACCGCCGGCCGAACAAGGGCTACCGGTTCCCTGTCCTTCGGCCGATCCTCCGACCTCCGCGCTCCTCGATTCGATTCGAACCACCGCCTGCCCGTCGGAAACGACACGCGCGTCTTTGTCTCCTGTCTCTTCAACCCAGCCCCGCGCAAGAAGTCGCACAACTCCGATCTTTCCAATCTTACCGTGTAGTCCAGTGGCCTACAAACTTTGTCAATTTAAGGAGCCCTTATTAGTAGAAAATTATTTCGCGGAACCCGGGATCATGAACAATAGAATATTTAATCTGACTAGTGCATATAAAGAAACACGTATTAATATTCTGTTATTATGTTATGATGAAAGTTGATAAAGCATTATTTCGAATATTTTCTGTATGCTTATGGAACCCTCTAGGACATTTTGTGGAATCCCACGGTTTGAATAACACTTGCGCGGATCCGAAAATAGCTTACGGCATGAGTGCGCTAGTAACCTGCGACATTTTTTTGTGAGAAGCGTGTTCACTTGTTTACAAATGTTTACAAACAAACTTGCTGGCCCCCGTCTCATAGTCGTTCACACGAGAGCCGAGTTCGCGTAAAATGTCACCAGTTGCCCGCGTATTCGCGCCATTGAACTCCAAATATTTCGGATCGTTTCGATGCTGCTACGATCAAAGAGGCTCCTCGAGTGAATCCTTGAAAGGTGTTCCCAGCGACCTTGATCGATGATATCCTTCAGCGGAAATATCGTCCAGACCGAAAATCGCACCCGGTATAATCGCCGGGTTGGCAAGGCCCGGAAGTGGTCAGAAGTCGGACGTTATCGGTGGATCTCGATCGACGGGGTGAGGGATTCGGCGAGGAGCAGCGCTAACGAGGAGAGCATGGCGATAAACGAGACTGAAAGCGCGCGATGAGTCAGTGATCGCGGACAAGACGCGAAAGAGAAGGCGGCGGCAGCCGCAGCGGTGCGGCACGGCATGGCGCAGGAGAGAAACGTCGTCGAGCGTAAGGACGCGGTTCACCGGAGCGCCCAATCGCGTAACAGTTACTCGACGATTGGCCGTACTTCGTCGTCGAGCAACAGGTCGTTGGTCCGAGAAGCGGAGCTCGATCGCGCGTGTTCCGTTCGAAGAAATTCCTCTCGCCGCAGCCGAGCGAGGCCCCGACGAAAATGTCACACGGCGACAGGCAAGACTGGCTCTCCGAGAGAGCCGTTCGCTTCGGCGATTTTCCCTCGTGGATCGACGGATTCATGGATCCAACGGTGACAATGGTATCGGCGGACCGATCGCGATTCGATTCCGCCGCCTGCGCGCGAACCGCCCGCAACAGGTCGTCCAGCCCGCTAATCGAACACATAGTTAGGCTAGTTCGTATCGGTTTCGCGTAACCGCGATAAGATTCCCGTTGCGACGCGTGCTCGTCGATTGTTCAACGACCCCGGCTCTCTCGCGGTAACCTTCCTCTTCATTGTAAGACGCACGAACCAAATAGCAGTTTATTTCTCTCTTTGGAGATTTCTCTTTGTAAGTTCGACTACGGATAGGTCAGCTAATAGAACAGAATATGTACTAGAAACCTGAGAATGCCGAGTCGATTCAACCGGCCCACGATCTTATCGCGCATCCAGAAATGGTGGCCGATGACGATAGCTACCAACTGCTTACGTAGTTTGGCGTGACATTCGAATGGAGTGTTATCGGCTGCTGGAGTACCGGAAGCTTGCTCGGTCCGATAACGAGCCGAAGAAAACAACTCGCGATTAATTTTCATTCTTCGTCGACGTGACCTTGAGAGACCTTGAACGAGCGTACCGCACTGTAGCAGTGGCGTTTCCACGGTAGCCTAGGCTCATGGAAATTGGTTGGGTGAAACATAAAACGGCAACAGAATTTTTAAAAAATTCAAGAACGTTGTAACGTTGTCTTCAATGCAACAAAGGCGTTAAGGAATGAAATCAATTTTTATTCCTGCTTGCCACAATCAATGCAAGAGATTTTTATTTTAGAAATACTGTTAGAGGTCGAGGATTGGTCAGGGGGGCCGTACGAAAATAATTCAGGATGTGTCCCAAAATCGTTCGCCCTTCTTGGTACTTCACGTTGGACGTAAACCGTATCGTCCCTAGGTCATTTCACTCGGTTGCGAATATTGTGTGACCATTTGCCCAACAAGTCCTCGATATTTCGTAGCAACAGCAAACTACGTACCAAGCTACTAACGGTAGGCAGCAGGTACTGTCGCGAGTTTTGATTTGTTCGGCATCGTCGAAAGTTGTTGGCAGGTTCGGGTACGGTGATCGGCCGTTTCGCGCGTGCACCTCGGCGTATCGAGGCGAAAGATCGCGTCTGCGAGAGCGAATGGCGCGGCGCGTCGCGTCGCGGCGGAGCCCACGGTTTTAATAAGATGCACCCTCGTTGATGCGGAGATATACGGAACCTAGCTGGCTGCATTATTACCGGAATGAATAATTACGTTTTACGGTGGTCGGTCTGTCGGTCGGTGGGTCGTCTTTCGTATGCAACGCGCGCGATACCATACACCATATACACCCATCCACCATAGTCGCTCCGAATACATAAAAATTGACGCGCACCACCCGTGAATCGCATCGGTATCCAACGACATTCACGGGTACCGAGCCCGCTCGATCGAGCCGTAATAACAGCTCTCCCAGCAAAATAACGTGCGCCCACAGTTTCGCCGAGCGAAACTCTATCGACTTTGCGATCTTCCCCGCTCCGTGGGACCAGCGACGGACCACCGATACTCCTTCGGTTTCATAGTTTTCCGTGGGATCGAACGTTTACCGCGTCATGCCCGGCCAGGTAAAACTTGTTGGAACGTCCCGATGAATATTTAAATTCGCTTCTCGCCAATTATCAACCGATTACTACATAATAATCGTTGCGATTTATTCTCGCGCGAAGAACACCGTTAATTACCGTTTCCTATCCGATGGAAGATCGCCGCAAAATTGGGTTTCTCGTTCGTCGACCAGGCGTTGCAATTACTCGACTGCAATCCCGTTTCAACGACGATCCACGATTACGGAGCCGCGACTCTCTCGATCAAATTGGCCAAGACGTTTCCACACCTTGTCCTATGATATTGATCGAGGCGTTAGAATAAATGGGAAAAAATTTCTCCGTTATCGATATTGACCCATTAGTGAAAAGATAGGGGTACGTACACTACAAAGTATTGACAAGGATAGTTGTGCTCCGGTTGTTTGTACCGATTGACCGTATTTATCGTTGGTGTGCGGTGTCTGTTGCAGCTGCCGGCTCCTCTGCCGATATGCAAAGAGTGTCTCGGCGCGACGATTGCCGGGAACAACAACAACACGAAGCGGAACGCGACGGAGAAGCTGAGCAGGTGTAGCGTGTGCGGTGCCGCTCTGCACAATATGTGCGCTCCGCCGGAACTCTCGATCCTGGTCGACAGGGGGATTACGTGGTCCTGCGACGACTGTTCGCCGACCTGCGCCGGTTGTCAGCTGGAACAGGAGTCGCAGAACTATCTGGTGAAGTGCGCCGGCTGCGTGAAGTGTTACCATCCCACCTGTCTCGATCCCGCCCTCGACAAGAAGAACAAGGCGCCGTGGAGATGTCGACACTGTCAAACAGCGCACACGCCGGTCGCCAAGGACGACGGGAAGAAGAGCAAGGCGCAGGACTCGGCCTCGCTAGACGACACGCCGACCAGCGCGAGGAAGAGATTCAGCAAGTTACGCGAGAATAGAAAGTAAGCACACTACCGATCCATAAGCGAGAACGAACGAAACCGAGCCCGAGCAAGCCCTCCTTCTTTTCCTTCCTTCCTTCCTTCCTTCGCACGCGCTCTGTCCAGACGTCGCGAGGCAATTGTGATCACCGATTAAACCCCGTTTCCATTAGGCAACTTGACGACAAGAGTTGCCCGATGGAAACGCGGCTTTAGCGACGCGACAAAATTTCAGTCTAGCATCCATACGTATCGAAAGAAATCGATACCTCTTTCCGGCTCGATCTGATTCAATTTGTACAATTCATAGAGCCGAAGAAGGGGTGTTTTTGCGATTTATCGAACGAAGAAGTACCGTTAGCGCTAATTGGCGATAAGAGTGTACTTATAATCTTGATACGTATGGATACTTCTGATCGAGTACTTCGGTATCAGATTGAGCGTTCTATAATCGAACATATTGATATCGATCCCATCGCTGATCGCGGTATTTGGATTTAACGGTCGCGCTGCTTGAACACAGATTCAATAAGTGCAGCGAACAATATCCTCGCGGCGTTTAGATACAGCTGCGAATCCCAGTCGTCTCGGTGGAGGTTGCTCTCGCAACGAGACGATCGCGGAAGGAATCGCGGTGGCACTGCGATCACGATCGACAGGGTTTATTCGACGGCGGTATCGCGTTCGATGTGTTTCAGATCGACGGTATCCAGAAAGAGCTTGACGATCGCGACTCCCGGAAAGAAAGGCGCTGCTGGAGTGGCACAGGTGGACAGCAGCTCGGACGGTAATGCGGGTGTTGTCTCCCCTCGTCAACCACCTTTAATTTCCTCTCCTATACCACAACCCCCCCGCCCAACTCGCAGGCCAGGGTAGGCTACTCGAAGAAAAGAACGACCGGATCTCGAAGGAGAAGCAAAAGTTCTTTAGGCTGAGCGCATTTAACGCGGAGCACAATAAGTTGAAGCGGGTGGGGGGCGGTGATAAGTCTAAGTCCTCGCAGAACGTTAGTCCTAGGTTGACTCGGGGTAATGCGAACCAGAAGAAGCAGCAACAACAACAACAACAACGGGAACAGCAACAATCACCGCAACAACAACAACAACAACAAGAATCTGCACAGCCGGGTAATAAAAGGGCCTCGTTAGCGTCTAGCAGCAGTAGCAGTAGCAGCGCTAGCGACGCGTCCGATACCGATTCCTCGGATGGTAGCGACACCACCGACGACGACGACGACGACGACGACGACGACGATGAGGAGGAGGAGGAAGACGAGGAGGAGGGTAACAGCTCGAGCGATTCGAGCGACTCGTCCTCGGAGGAGGACGCGTCCGAGAGTGGTCGCCGGGTTGCATCTTCTCGGATCGATTCCCCGAAACCGAGGAGTCCGTTCTCCTGCGATCTCAGCGAGGACAAGCCTTGGGGTTTCGCAGCGGCTGCCGCAAAGCTGAACGCGGAGTCGCCGTTTTTCAGCAACATCAACAACACCTTTGGCGCTCCGTTGCCCAAGCTCGACGTGGGCGGCACGCCGACGTTCGGCTTGCACATACAACCGGCAGTGACCGCCGCCGCCGCCGCCGCCGCCGCCGTCTCGGACAGCAAAAAGAAGCAAAAGAACGTCGGTGTCGGGGCTGGGGTCGGGGTCGGTAGCGATGTCGGTGGTGGTGTCGGTGGTGTAGCGTCTTCCGGTTTCACCGGCAGCATTGACAACAAAGTGAAACCCGGCGCTGGTCAGCTGAAAGGCTTGTTCGACGGTCTGAGTCACTTCTTTTCAGTGCCTACGAACAGTAGGGCGAGGTCCGGCGGGGCCGCGCCTAATTACGCCCCGGACAGGAGAAAACGGCCTAACGCGGACGAGAAGTCCGGCGGCAGTGCCGCCAAGTTCCTGAGAGGAGCTCAGCCGCCGCCTACCGGTGCGAACAAAAGGGACGCGTCGACGCCCGCTGTCCCCGTCACCGGCAAATCAAAGGAGAGAAAAAAAATACCGGCGGAGGAAGCGCCTAGAGTGCCGAGGCCCGGGATCTTCACGCCCTCCGACGAGAGTTTGTTCGTGGTTGGCTCGTTGAACGAGAAACTACCGAAAATGACGCCGTCGAACCTGGTGAAAACCGCGGTGAACAGTAAGAGGCACGAGCACGAGAGGAGAAAGTTGATGAAGGACGCCTCGTCGCTCGTCAAGTGTGCCGCGAACGACCAGTCTCTGTCCTCGCCGTCGTCTTCGCCGTCGTCGCACAGGCACGATCATTATCCACGAAAGAGGAACAATAACAACAACAATAACAACAACAGTAATAGCAACAACAACAACAACAACACGGTCACGGAAACGAGCAACGGTCAGACGACACGCCACCCTGTGCCCGCTGTTTCGAAGTCCGGCCTGTGTTCCGATTCCGTGAAATCAAATCCTAGCCTAAAGTCCAATCCACGAGCCTGTACTAGCGCCACCACCACCAACACCACCACGACACCCCGCGCGACACCCTGCTCCACCAGGAAGGGTAAGAGTCTATCCCCGACCCGCTCACGAGTCCCTTAACCTCGATGATGCACCCAAAAAAAAAAGTCGCAAAAAGAAGAATTCCCCTCTAATCTAATCCTCGCTCACCACCACGTGGATGTGTTGGCGGTGTGGTGTGGTATATGATATGTGTGTGTACATGTGACTCTGACACGTAACTTCTTTTCTAGGATCAACGTGATTGTTCTCTCGTACCGTGCGTGTAATCTCGCCCGATCGAATCTTTTGCGTTTCCTATGTTCACGGGACCGTTAACGAATGTTCGTTGCTCTCTATCTCGTTCGATCGCGAGGGAACAGAATCGCGCGTTCGAGCACAGAACAATCAGGTTCCTCGATAGGATGTTTATCGGTCACACGGTGTAAAACCAATGGAAATCTGTCTCTCACGGTGGTGGCGGTAGCCTATGCGTACATTCTTCAAATGAAACGGATCGGATCGACGATGACAATTGCCGTTGGAGGATTATTCACGTTTCCATGGATCGCCACGAGGATTTCCATCGGTTTCACGCCACGAATATTTACGTGGTTTATTGCATGACACTAATAATGTTTTTTTACTTGGCTCTGGCACATTTAACTTTCCTTTAATCCATACCGCATATATACATATAAATGTATTTATAGGATACACGATTAGTGCACGCTTGCCAATGCACCCGATCGTACACGCAAACGTTTCGCACACACTTTTATTCATCTTCGGTTCCCTCTCTCTCTCTCTTTCTCTCTCTATCTCTTTGTTTCTTTCTCACTTTTTCTCATTTTCGTGTTTGCCGGTCGACGCGAACAATTTCGAATAGAGTATGAAAAACGTCTCTCAGAGATGTTTGATCATCGCTTCGCGACTTGATCGCGACCACCCACGAATCTCCAAGAGAAATTGTTGTCGCAGCCACGTATCCTCCGATCTCCCCTTCCCCCCCGTAACAATCGGAAGCGTGTATAACCGCACTGGTCAGTTTTCCAGGACGAAGAAATACGACACTGGGTGGCATACTATTGATACACTCAGCCGGTCCCGTATTAGTCGAAACTGGAGCGTCTACCTGTTGCTGCTGACACTTAGCAGGCAAACACCGTTGTTGTTGATAAAACTCGACGCCCTTCGCAACGCAATACGAGAATGCCCTTTTGCCATCGAAGAGCCAGACTACCGATACTCTGCCAACACATTCCACAAATACCCGATCCCACAGCTTTGCTTTCTCTCGACGCCCCACCGTACTCACAATTATTAACAGCTCTATTCGACGCCAGAATTACCGCCAGAAAACTGCTCACTGTTTATATTTTTTTTTTGTTTTTTTTGGATTATATATTCGTCCAAGTTGTGCACTGGTTTAATAATATATTGTCACGCTTGTTCGATCAAAGTAACATTGCTTTTGTTTCTCGCCGATCGACGACGAGTTCTCTAACGACCGATCCCGTGTTTTTTCTCGAAATCGTTTCGTGTTCGGTGTTCCGTGTCGCGTCGCCCTCGGCAGCATCGAACCGTGTTGTAGTAACACTTCCTCGTCTTGGTCCTCTCCTTCACACTGGACGTGTCGAAGAAACGCGCGAAGACCGCGATCACGAGCCAACTCTCTTACTCGAACGTTTTCTTTTTCTCGATAGAGATCTTCCCAGCGAAGAGCTCTACTTCCGTCGTTCTATTCGTCCCGCGGAGGTGTCCGAGCACGAGAAGAACCAACCTTTCAACTCTGCTTACAGAAGAGCCGATTCTACCGCAGACCCTGCCGCCCGGCGTCACGCAAAAGGATGTCGATCTCTTCAAGGATGCCCGGGACAGGGCGGCGAGACTCACCGTTTCGAATGCGAACGGAGAAGACGACGAAGCCGCGTCCTCGGCTCTTAGTCCCGGCACCGGAAATCCTGCGGCTGGAAACGGCGCACGGAACCCCGCGGCCATCGTTTTCGGTCGGTACGAAGTGGAGACGTGGTACTCGAGTCCATTCCCGCAGGAGTACGCGAGATTACCGAAACTGTTCTTCTGCGAGTTCTGCCTAAAGTACACCAAGAGTCGAGCGGTGCTCGACCGACACATGGACAAGTGCCAGTGGAGGCATCCACCGGCCACCGAGATCTACAGGTGCAACGGACTGTCCGTTTTCGAGGTACGTTTCCCTCTATCTCTGCTTATCCTAGATTTTTCTGGCAAAATATTCGAATAAAAATTTAATTCGTTATTCGACCGCAGTTTCTCAATCGTTATTCGTCATTCGTTATTTCTTCATTCGTTACCCTGTAGTTCGATGATTGGCGACACCGGTCGCGGGACCAAACTGCCTCTCGACTTTATCTGGCGATCGAGAATTGAGACAGACTTTGCTGTCCTACCGAATTCAATCGTTATTCGCGAACGACGAGTCATTTGAATGAGAAGATGACGAATAAAGAAACGAAGCGTTAGTCATCGAAATAACGTTAGTCATTCTGTAGTTCTTCGTAACCAAAATCTGTCGATTAAACGTATTAACTATTGTCCCGTAATTTTTAAATGTTGTCTCGCAACGGTTACGACGGCTGTTCTATTTTAATCTCGTGTATTGTGTTCGCTTTCAGATCGACGGTAACGTGAACAAGATTTACTGTCAGAACTTGTGTCTATTAGCGAAATTGTTCTTGGATCACAAAACCCTGTACTACGACGTGGAGCCGTTTCTGTTTTACGCGGTGACCAAGAACGACAAGTACGGTTGCCACCTGATCGGATACTTCAGCAAGGAGAAGCACTGTCCCGCGCAGAGATACAACGTCTCCTGTATCATGACTCTGCCGCAGTACCAGAGACAAGGCTTTGGGAGGTTTCTCATCGAGTTCAGTTACCTGTTGTCCAAGGTCGAGGGCATACCCGGTACCCCGGAGAAACCCCTGTCCGATCTTGGTCGGGTGTCGTACCACTCGTTCTGGAAGAGCGTGGTACTCGAGTACCTCGACGCCCACCGTGACTCGACGGACATACGCCTGGGCGACATCACGAAGGAGACCGGTGTGTCGGCGCACGACATCGCGACCGCGATGCAGCTGTTAGGATTCATCAAATCGGTCCATTTACCCGGCGAGGGGAACTCGAAGGTGGCTGTGGTAGTCGATTGGAGCAAGGTGAACGCTCACATGGCAAAGGTGCGCAAGAGTTCCCGCATCAAACTGGACCCGGACTGTCTCCGATGGATCCCGTTGCTCACGCAGATCCCGAACCCTTACCAAAGCCCCGAGGAGAGCGCCGACACCAGCTCCGAAACATCTCCGATGGCGGAGCCGAAGCAAGCGACCGCGATCGTCGAGAAGATTCAAAAGGTCAAGATCAAGAAGAAACCGAGGGGGAGAAGGTTGGGCCAGAGGAGGTCGTCGCCGTTGAAACAGAAGAACTCGCAAAAATCAGCCACCGCCGTCGCGGTACAGAAAGAGGTTTCCAAAGAGTCGAGGGACGCGAAGGAAACGAAGGAAACGACCAAGGAATCGAAGTCGGTCAAGGAGTCGAGGGAAACGAAAGAAACGAAGGAAACGAGGGAAGGGAAAGAAGCGAAGGAGGCGAGGGACGCGAGGGGGACCAAGGACTCCGAAAAAGAGAGCCGGACCTCCGCCTCCGCGAATTCCGAATCGTCCAAGGAACCAATGGACGTCGAGCCGAAGACCCTTCCGACGACGCCGAGGAACTCCAGATCGGTGGCGACTGCAAAAAACGCGAACTCCTCGGCAGCCAGCTCGACGAAAGTGACACCGCTACTGTCCACCATGTCGAGGCGAAGGATCAGAACGCCGAAGGCTCTGGCGCTCGAGAACGCAACAACGACGGCGACGACCACGACGACGACGACGCCTCTCCGCAAACGAAAACATTCCGAAAAGACTGAACCCGAGGAGAAGGAGGAGAAGTCGGAGGTTAGTTCGAGGAAGAGGACTCGCGAGTCTTTGAGGGAAAAGGAGAAGGAGAAGGATCGGGAAAAGGAGAAAGAGAGGGAGAAGGAGAAGCCAAAGGAGAAGGAGAAGACGAAGGAGAAGGACTCTCCGAAGGACAAGGATAAGGACAGGGACAAGAACCACACTCCGGAACCGGAGAAGACGTCACCGAAGCTGGCGACGTCGACTCCGTCGTCGACGGTGCAGAAGCCGACGAAGAAACAGTGCAAAGTGGACGACATCTTGTTGAAGGTGACGAGCAGGCAAACCAAATATTTGCAGGCAAAGCAGGCGAAAGAGAAGAAGAACGCGGACGAGGCTCAGTGCAACGGGAAGGAGGAATCGAAGGAGACCAAAACTCCGCCAATGTCGAGGCGAGGACGAGCCAAAGCCGAGAAAGAATCTCTGAAGATGCCTCAGTTGAAGCCGGAAACGCCCACGGTGGACAGACCGCAAAGTCCTGTGATACCTCCCCCCTTCGATTTCGCCATCGATCGAGTCGGAGAAGCCCGACTCGCCCGAGCGCAAAGAATCACCCGTTCCGGTGCTGGTGTCCCAACATGTCTCGAAGGAGGACAGCCCTGAGACGAGCAAAAACGAGAGCGTTGAGGACAACGGCGCGATCGTTCCGCCGGAGCCGGAGACGGCGTCCGCGAGTCCCGGCGAGTACGAGGGCGGCGACGAAGACGAGGGGGAGGAAGAAGTACCTGCACCAAGGCCCAAATCCGTGACACAGTGTTCAAGCAACCCGGAGACCGAACCGATCGAGCAACCTGAAAAGGCCGTGGACGCGAACGTGATCGCGATCGCCGAGATCGCCGAGATCGAGAAGGAACCCGTGGAGGAGGACACGGAGAAAAGCCTGCCACCGAAAGTCGAGTCGGAAGCGAGGATCGTCGAGAGCGAGACGACGGAAGCTCCGAAGGAATGTGATAAGGATTCGGAGGCCGAGAAAGCGATTTCTCGTAGCCCGGAAACGTCGAAATTGGTACCTGAAGTTTCTTCGCCCAAGGGGGAAGAATGCGAAAAATTAGAAGCTATTACTCAGGATAAAGATAGCCCTAAGGAAGAGACGATTTCCGAGAGGATAACGACGCTCAAGGAAACGAAAGAGGAGTCGACACGGCCAAAGAACGAGGCTTCTCCGGTGACTCCCACGGAGAAGAAGGAGCCAACGAGCGTCGTCGTCTCGAACATAGCCTCGCCCGAAACCGAACCCCTCACGCCGCAGGAGAAATCGTTACCGATCATGGAGCAACAGGAAACGATGCACCTGCATCAGACGCAGCCGGAGGAAATGAAGCAGAACTCTCCCGAGAGCGGGAAGACGACGCCTCACCTGGAGAATCCCGGCTCGGTGAAACGGACGCCGCCCTCGCAGCCGGACCTACCCTCCATGGGAGTGTACACGCCCGATTCGACCACAAATTCAGTGCACTCGTTGCACTACGCCCAGTGCGATCTGGACGTCAGTCAACTGGGATTGGAATCGCCGACCTCGATATCCAGCGACCTGGCATCTCAGAACAGCGTCGAGAGACCGCCAAGCGCGCTGCCGTCGATGCCGGCCTCCGTCACCGTTCCGATTTCTGTATCGATGCAGATCGCGCCACCGGCCACGTCCGTCGCGGTGAACATATCGCCTCAGGTTCAGTACGCCGACTGCTCGATGCCCCAGCACACGCCGACGGCTCACGTCAGCATTCACCATCCAATGCATCAGCCTCACACGCCGCAGCCTCTTCAACAACCGAGGACGCCGCAGTCGCACACGCCTCAGAGCATACCCACGCAGAGTCCTCAGCCGCTTCCACAGAGTCACACGCCGCAGCCGATGCCGCAGTCCCACACGCCTCAGCCCTTGCCTCAGTCTCACACGCCGCAGAGCATACCCACGCAGAGTCCGCAGCCTCTGCCCCAGTCCCACACTCCGCAACCGATGCAGCTGTCGCTGGCACAGCAAACGCAGGGTCAGAACATGGCGCACGGTCAGTCCCAACAGTCTCAGCAGTCGCAACCGCAACAGCAACAATCAACGCATCAGCAACAGCAACAACAACAGCAGCAGCAGCAACAACAACAGCAACAGCAGCAACAGCAAGCACAATCTCACAGCAATAAGAGAGCCAGTGGCTCGCAGACGACCCACAGATCAAGATCGGCGCAGCAGAGCAGCAGATCCCATCGAGCCACGCCTCCGACGCCGCACTCTCAAGCCTCGTCTCAACACACCAGCTCCCACACAAGTTCTCATGCGAGTTCCCACACGAGCCACACGACCGTGGCGCACACGAGCCACGTACCGCCCCAGTACCAACAGTCTTCGTCGATGAGCGTACCGTCGGTGCCTCATCTGCAGTCTCACACGCACGCCGCTCACTCGCACAACATGGCCGTAATCTCGCAAGGGAATTACATGGCAGTCGCCTCGCAGACCTTCCCTACGCAGAATACGTACGTGATACAGCATCGAGGCAGTAGATCCGGCGCGCCTACACCCTGCACCACGGCGACAAACTTCTATATCCAGACGAGCGCTATGCCGCCGCACTCGCACACGCCCGCGCCCTCTTTGTCAGCCTCCGGGAACCACCAGACCACCAACTCGTGCAGCCTGGCGAAGCTTCAGCAGCTGACCAACGGCCTGGAGATGATACCGCCGACGCCGTCGCCGGCGATGAACTTGACACCGCCGCCTCCGATCCCGCACACCATGACGCCCCCTCAGACGTCGAGGCAGTTGCCGACACCGCCTCAGGTACCGCTCGGCTACCCGAAGAACTATTACAACGTGAACGCGGTGCCACCACCCGGTACGCCCGGCCCGCCTAGCAGGTCGACGTCGAGGTCCTCGGCGAACGCGAATATGGCGACCCTGACACAACCGTATCCGAGCGAGAGCCTGTACAGACAGACCTTGGATCCCGGAAGTACCTGTCCCCAGATGCAGAGCGCCGCCAGCCGGGTCAGTCCAAACGTGGCGCTGAACACGAATCTCATGGCTCAGTATGGCTACCGAGTGGCCCAGCCGGGCACCGGCTACATGAACCAGGCGGCGCAACTCGGCGGCTTCATGAACCAAGCCAGTCAACTCCCTGTGGGAGTGGTGAACGTACCTGCGCCGTATCCTCAGGACCCCCATCAGCAGAACCCAGCGGCGGTCTACACGACCTACCACGGCTACATCAACGGAGGCCTTATGCAGCCCCTGAACAGTTCGATGAGGCCCCGCTAGCCCCTAAATTCACCTAAACGCACACCCCTTCATCCGCAACGACAAAGCTTCGATGCGGACAAGGCCCGTGGCCCCTCGTCCGCTTAGCAACGACCATTGTTTTCTCTCCGAGGCAGAAGTTTACAAGCGTTCTCTACGATGCGATCTTGATCTCGATCTCGATCCCGATACCGTAAGAGTATCGATCCTTCGAGGGAACGCCAATGCGGCGACCTTTTTTAATCCATGAGAAATATGTTTCGCTTTACAGTACCACTGACGAGGGTAACACGCAGCTTTCCTCACGATCCCCGAGTCCTTTAACCACGCCATAGAAACGTATTGACATATTCTTTTACGAAGTTAGTTTGCCCCGAAGGTCCGCGCGGATCGTGCTCCTCGAAGGATCGAGAAGATCGCATCGAAGGGATTCGCGACTTGTCGTCGCGTATATTTATGTACTGTCCGTACTCTCGCAATGTGGTATACTAGCCGGCACAGGGGCAAAGGGATCGCGTGATGCGATACGCCTGGAGTAGTAGTGATAATCTTCTCCGCGAATAGCGAGAGTGCGTGTCCGAATTGTGCGCGTCCGATCAATCGGACGGTTTGTTTTTCGCATTCCTTTCGCATTCCTTCCTAGTACCACATTACGAGACACGGGCAATGTATGCGCGGGATATGATCGCGGTATCGGATAGAAAAATTGCGAGGCATGGGTTCTTGATAACTCTGTGCATTTACAAAACAATTAATCATTATGTACCTTGAGGATCGATCTGTCGATCGGTCGAGGTCACGGAAGAGATACCATCTTCCCTCCTCTGTTTTGGGATCTACGATCGACAAAGCGAATACCTATTTTTTAGTAGGGCATTCCCTCTTTGAATCGCAACGGTGTTACGTTTTCTGTATAATAATATGTTTATTTATATATATATATGTAATATGTATATTATATATATATATATATAAAATATATGTATAAATACTTACAAAGAATATTCTGTTTGATATTATCGATTGTTGAACGTTGTTGTTTACGTTTTCTTCGAGGCACGCTGTACTTTACTGTATCATAAAATACTTACCGCTACGATCATTCGAATTGTATTATTGCGAATTAATTATTACGATTGTCAAAAAGTCGGGATCATCGTGAAAGCGTTCGTTGCTCATTTTACCGTGTTATCATCGTTCGTCATCAGCATCGACACTACGTTTTTTCTCCAATTATCAGCACTGCTACCACCACGTCCACCACCACCACTACCACACCCACTACCACGATCATCTCTGTACCCCTACCTCCCTACCAGCCACACTCCTTGACGCGATATCGTCCTAATCGTGATTGTCGTTATTATTATTTCTATCGATTACTATTATCATTATTAATATTATTATTTCTATGATTATTAATATTATTACTATTATTATCGTCATCATGATACCCAATCCAATATACAGTTATAGTTTTATCCGGTTCGAGCGGCCCGTCACACGGACACGCGGAGGACAAATTAGGGAAATCGAGACACACACACACACACACACGCATACGCATACGCAGAGGACAAATTGCATTCGTTCGTTACTCTCTATTGTATGTAATAATGGTTTTTATTCTAGCTAGTATTTGGAGCGAAAGGGCACATACATATAAAACATACAAACGAACGGACAGACAGACACACGTTCACACATACCACATTCGAGAAGGATTATGACTGCGTATATAACACAGAAAACTCTTCCACGGAGCGTCGTGAGAAAAAATTTATGCGGAAATTATTTTTTGTATCGAATCGCGATGAGAGAAAGAGAAAGAGTGAAAAAGTGGGAGACGCGCGGCTCCACTCGTTTCCCTTCGACCTGTCTGTGGGGAAATACATAAAACTGGTGCTCGTTCGTGTACGTTGAATTGTAATTTCCCTCCCACGCGTCGGCGACGCTTCGCGGAACGGTCGCGAACAAAATAATAATATATTTATAGTACGTTAACGAATTCGATTTTTTCAGAGGAGTACGAGACACGATAAGAATTGTGCGAGAGGCAGCGATATCTGCTGCCCGGTTTTTAGCGTAACTCTTTAAACGGATAAGAAAGGTCATTAATAGTGTAAAAATACATCAATATTTATTGTACATAGATCTAAAAAAAAAAACTACTAACAAATAAAAAGAAATCAAAAATATATGCTGCGATTCACGAGGCTTTGAACGGCGGGAACGGCGGGGGAACGACGGGATCGTCCGATTTGCATTCACTTGGAAAATTTTGTGTTTCGTTTCCTCGTCCCGTCCGCGCTATCTTTTTCTTCTCCTGGGGAAAAGATATTCGCAGGTCAAACTAAATAGAATCAAGAAGAACAACCGTTTCCCCGTATAATAGTCACCTCGATTTTCTCGACTTTCTCATCTTTCTTCTCCTTCCTTCTCGTCTCTTCTTCTCGGCGTTCGCCAGATCTATGTACTTCTTTCTTTGATCCGGAGTCATTTGCGTCCACAATCTCCCTGCTGCACGCGCGATCACGGTCACGTGTTCCTTCGGCTTTTTGCTGCGTAACCGCAAGAAGAATATAATGAAGGGATTCGTGGCCCGGTACCTGACGGTCTCCTTTTTTCGTGGCCCGCAAGGGTTATTGGCAGCACCCCTCCTCCCATTTCTTCTGGGACGGTCATCTACGCTACCCAAAATCAAGAGACATGTAACTTGTAAGTCAGTGAAATAATTGCTTCGGGAGCTCGGGACGTCAGAACTCGTCGCGAGTCGAGCTTGAAATTGTCTTACCCGTCACCCTCGTTTCTCTTCCGGTCTTTCTGCGAGGATCTCGAGTTTCCCATTTTATCGCGACCCTCTATCGTGCGGGGCGCATCACTTGATAATTTTACGTTTTTCCTTTTTTTCCGACGGAAAAATCCGCGAAGGGAATCGTGGCCAAATTGGGATCGACTGGGACCGCTTTCCCTTGTTTTCCGACGGAAACAAAAGTGGGGATAAACATTCGCGGTTTGAAAATCCGCGCAGCATGTCGAGAGGAATTTGAACGGTCGGAGATGCATTTTCGAAATGATGATCTTTATTGGTCGTGTACAAAAAAACATATATTCTTATCGCTATCGACGTCAGGCGTCACGATTCGCCCCACTAACGCTATTATTTATTTAAATTAGAAAAGGAAAAGAGATTCGAGTCGCGATGTCTTCAACGTTTGCTTCTCGGGAGAAAACGCCTGATATTCGAGAGAAAGAACGACAAACGGAAACCGCGTTTATCCGTTCAAGATTTTACAGTTCGCCGCCTGCCTGCGCGGCTTTCTTCGGTTTCTTGTTCTTGCTCCATTTATCGCCGCAATAGCAGGCTTCCTTCTGCGCGTCCATGTAACTCTTGCAGCCCAGAGTCGTGGTCCCCGTGTATAGCATCTTCGCAGCTGCTTTGCACGTGTTTATCACCGCCGCTGTTTGATAGCCCTCGCAATATTTGTACAAACATCTTTTAAACTCCAGATCGCACTTCTCCTTGTCCATGTTGCAGGTGTCGTAGCAGATATCGTGCGCGTCGCAGCATTTCGTCATCTCCGCCAGAGGTAGGTACTCTTGATTGATCTGCAATCGGTTAAATCGGCCAATCAACGGAATGCGGAGAATTCGGTTTGACACAATTTCTCGTTCTTACCTCTATTCCTAAAGAGCCGCACCCGTTGCTCTGCGGTTTATGGTTCCAATCCGGTTTTGGCGTAATGCCTGAAATCAAAAAGCATTCCCGCCACTTGATTTGAAAATAGCAACCAATCGAATTCGACCATGTCACCTAACACGCGTCTTCTGCCAGTCACTGCGAAGCTACATTTTCTTTTTTTTAATGACAATCATTACCCGTCCACTCGAAACATTTAGCATCGTTGATTATCAATATTAAATACCGTGCGCGGATATCGTTTCGAAATTGTTCAATTATATACGCGTGTTATAATAGATAAATTGTGCTCCGCAAGCATGTCGGTTCGTCCGACCAATGGCAGCCTGATCGTGGACGTACCTGTGGACTAGGTTTAACGCGGGAATGGGGACGTTGATAAACTACGATGGAATGGCGACCGGTTAATTACGTACCCGCTGGACACTGGAAAACACAGTGTTCTTCGACCGCCGCATCAAACACCTCGTGTATGTCCTTGATTTTCCTCGCCACGGTAATCGCATTTTGGAATAGATCCTCGAAGACCGATTCCGCGGATAAAACGGCATCCCTCAGGTTCGATAACAAACCACTGCCATAACCGGACCAAGCGTACGCCATAAAAGTCAACGCGTAGATCAGCGCTTTCCTATATTGCGAAAAATCCATTGTTACGCGTTCTCGATGCACTACCGACTCACTCTTCCACTGGTCCGTGGATATTTTTAGGTGAATCAACTCACATAGGTGTTCCGGATCGTGGACACGTGGTGGCAAACGACGAAGTGCTTTTTCACGACTCAATTTCGTCATGCAACATACATATATGCGCATGCATAACATCAATCGCTCGGTCATCTGACGTGGATTTAACGCATTTAAAGAAAAAAAAAAACAAAGGAGCAAGCAAAAATTGTCGCGTTCATTGTAGGATTTGTAAGCTAATCGATATTTTGGTTGATGTTGTGTCTCGCGGTGCTGGTTCGAGATTCTCGAAATTGGGATTTTTAAGAAATTTCAACGTTCCGAGTTCCGTTCAAGTAACAGCGTTTATTATATTAAATAAAAAGAATCGGTTAATATAGTGTAAATAATGTTTGCGATGTCGATGTTGATCCAATGCGCATTACAACTTCTTCACGAGTTCTCCACTGTCGTACAGTTTCTTTACGTCCGTGCCACCTCCGATGCAAACGCCCTTCACGAATACCCTTGGGACTGTCCTGGCAGAGGTCATTTCACCTAGTATGTCTTGGATGTCGTCGCCGTCGTCTCTTTCATCCAACGCGATGACAGTGTACTTTTCTTTTAAGCTATCGAACACCTATAAATGTTATCGCATGGTAAAAACCGGATAAAGGAAACCACGTAACTTGATGAAATTCTATAATACCTGCTTGGCCATTTTACAATAAGGGCATCCTGACTTGGAGAATATGACCACCTTGTCCGACGCAATGATCTTGTTAACCTGTTCTTCGGTCATCGTCAAGTCGGCTTCTCTGGTGCTGGAAACTGAACCCATTGCGTTTGTCTAAATAGATTATTACCCGTAAAAATATAACGCAACGTTTGCATAGTAATTAAAGGATCGTTAGATTGTTTGAAACTTAAGAGGTCTATATCGCTCGTCTTGCAATCGCTGTTACGGCATTCGTGATCCGGGCTGGTTGCAAAAATTATATTTGCCATACCGCTGATTAAACTCGGTGATATTTTATACATTTTGAGCTTAAGATATTGCTTGATAGACGTAAACATGATGGACGGTTTCCACTCGGGTCAATTTATACGTTTTAGGTTAGTGCTCGAATAAAAGATGCAAAGTGCGATAAAAAACAAATGCCTGACGCATGATATTCGAATGCGGATTCACCGAGAATACAAATTCCCCGTATCTCGATCGTTATATCGTTTACGCGACAATTTCGTTAACAAATCAAAGATTCTGAACTTACAAAATTTCATTTACAACACTCAATTTACCTTAACGATATTACAAAAATATTCACGAACGTTTGAACACTGGAAAGTAAGTACTGGATACAGTATGGAGTGCGATACTCTCTAAGTACTATGAAATAAAATGTTGATAACGCGAACGCGTTGAAATAAAAATGACTCAGAACCACTCGGAACGATACTATGGGCTGAGAATGCCAGCTCCAAGCGAATGGTGTACGTGTACGTGTAAACAGTAATCGATTACAAGGCAAAAGTTACAGCTGGTAAAACGTTAGTTTCCAACGAATACTAATTTAACTTACGATGGATGTTGCAAGTATATTAATTCTGCAAGATTATTAATTTTCAGTTACACGTTATCTTAGTCTGCCCATGAGTTAGGCTGGATCGTTCTACTTAAAATTTCATTGGAGGGTAGGGAATGCGGTAATTAATTTTCTCAGCCGGAGAATGTAAGGAACAATTACAATTATCATGAAGGCTCGTTTTCTTTTTTTCCAATTAATTTTCATTATATTTTGCGAATTTTCGTCTTTCGGAGTTAATGGATTTCTTGATTCATAGTTTGCCCGACAGATGGCAGGGCAAGGTGGACGGAGCGTTGCGTTTAGTCGAGCATCTATCCAACGGGCTCTGGTCGATGCCTATCGCGTTGGAAGTGTTCTTTTGACACTTGACGTTACGAATTATCGAGCTGTTTGTAAGGTTTCCCTCGGAGTAGAAATGGTGTAAGAAACAAAACCCCAGGGACGATGAGCAGGATCGCGAAAATGGCCTGTCCAGGAGGTGGTCTGTACGTCGTCGAGAGCGAGGTCTCCCTCCTCGTGACGTCTATGAGACGGGTCACCCGATGGTCTTCGCATTCTCATCAGGTTAGAGAACGTGTTGTCACTTGCATTCCTTTACAGGAAAATCTTTTTTTTATTCAATAACGAAGCATGCACGGCTCGTGGTCGCGGTAGAACGTGGATTCGTTCGACCATGGTGATCAAATGCGTTTATTTTTATCGTTATCGACTCGAGCACCTCGTAACACTCCCGTCAGTATGGTAAAACCTGAACGCGGTCATGGTCTTTTTAACGGTGATGCGTATAGTGAAGTTTTTACGATTGCCTTTCAGGACGAGGACCAGGACAATCTCGTGAAGGGCTTGTCTAATTTGAAGGAGGCTCTGAACGAAGCGAAAGATTTGTCTCAGTTGGAGCCTGGAGTGTTTTTGGCGCCTTTTCTCGAAATTATTAGATCCGAAGAAACAACAGGGCCCGTCACGAGCCTCGCGTTGTCCGCCGTTAATAAAATAATATCTTACGGTTTGATCGGTAAGCGTTGTTCAACCTGTTGAGCCCGAGTCGAAGGTACATGTAATTAACGTAGACCGCTTCGCTGTATTTCAGATCCGGAACATCCGGCTGTAGGCCAATGCGTCGAGGCAGTTGCAGACGCGGTAACGCACGCGAGGTTCGTCGGCACAGATGCTACCGGCGACGGGGTTGTTTTGATGAGAATACTTCAAGTTCTGAGAGCCCTCACCTTGTCGCCAGCCGGAGATTATCTGTCGAACGAAAGCATTTGCGAAATCATGCTCAGTTGCTTCAGGATATGCTTCGGGACTCATCTGAGCGAATTGTTGAGAAAGACGGCAGAGCATTGTCTGAGGGAGATGGTGCAACATCTGTTCACAAGGTTACCACAGTTCGCGGACGACACGAGGGCACTGTTGAACATGAAGAAAATGAGAACCGACGGAATGGAGAATACTCGTAGCAAAAATAGGAGAAACAAAAATCATTACAAGCAGAAGTCTAAGCCAAATTTGGAGGACACGGACGACGGCGAGGTTCAACCCTTGAACTCCGTCGACAGGGTGAAGCCGAGTCATTTGGCGACGACGCCCGTTGGCCCTGGAGGAAATATTGTAGATATGCAGGGATCGATGGATCAAGGAACCACAGAAAACGCGGAGGATGAAAACAAGGACAACGGCGGCAAAGATTCGAACGGGAAAAACGACGCTTCGAAACAGGAAGACGATTCGGAGGTGAAGGGGAAGGAAGAGGATGCGGAGGATGCAACCAAATGTAAAGATAACAGCGACGAAGCTGTAGAAAGTACAAATAACTCGGTAGAAAAGGAACAGGTCCAACAGGATGAATGTAAAAACGAAGAGAAGGACGAGAAGGAGAAGCAGAATCGAACGGAAAAATCCTCCGTAGTGAAACAAGAGAGCCTCGGTAATTATAATGATTACGGGTTTTTTTCAGTTAGCAACGAAACAATGATTCGTACGTTTTGTTTTACAGAGAATCAGTCGATCATTGGCGAAAAGAGCTCGGAATTTATACAGTCCCCGACAGGAAGCGTCGAGGACTTATCGATAGATGAAAGCACGAACAGCGTATACAAAGGGTCGAAAATGAAAGAAATCGAACAAGTCGAGGAGTATATTAACGCTCAAGGAGTTCGTTTCACGCCGTTGCAACAATTGGTCCCGTACGGTGCTCTATGCGTTCGTGAATTATTTCGATTTCTCGTGTCCCTCTGTAACCCTTTTGACAAACAGAACACCGGAGAAATGACCCATCTTGGTCTGAGTTTGTTGCAAGTAGCGTTGGAGATCGCTGCCGACTTTCTCACCAACTTCCCGTCGTTGCTCGCTCTCGTAAAGGACGATCTTTGTAGGAATCTGATTTTGGTAAGGCAAACGACAATTATTCTCTCGCGCGTTTACACGGAATTCTCAGCCGGCAATCTAATCGTTTGAATTCGATCCGTCAGCTTCTTGGCACGGATCGACTCTCGATCCTCGCAGCCGATTTGCAAGTGTCCTTTCTCTTGTTCGAATCGCAGAGGGAACATTTGAAATTCCAAATGGAGCATTACATAACGAAATTAATGGAAATCGTGTGCTCGGACTCGAACAGGATAGCGTACGATCAACGAGAATTGGCGCTCGGTATGGACGAACCGCGCGATACAAGGGATTGTAATTTTCTCATACGGATTTTTCTCTGTTTTATTTTAGAAGCGATCGTGAGGCTGTGGAGGATACCCGGATTACCGGCAGAACTATATCTGAACTACGATTGCGGTTTGTATTCAACGAACTTGTACGACGAATTGATGAAGCTTCTGTCGAGGGTATTTACATATTTCGTGTTTGAATACGCAACGATTGAGACAGGAACAGAAGATTTATATGCATTAAATTTCTGACGATAGAATGCTTCCACGTTCATGGGCACTATGTATAGTATGCAATTTATCTCCTTGGACGCTATAATTATGCTGATAAGTGGCATGGAAAACAGATGCAAAGGGTACAACGAATTGTGCAAACCTTCACGACACAACGCTTCGCCGAAACTGCCTACGCGAGAAGAATTACACGGCATAAAGGCCAATAAGCTGGTAAGCGTCGGCGTTCGTTGATTCTGTCACGAATCAATCGAGCTCAACCGCTTTGCTGATTTTACAGTGGTTGGTTATGGGAACGGAAAAGTTTAACGAGAGCCCGCGAGAAGGGATCGCCAAGCTGACGGAATACGGCCTATTGGGCGGTAGCCCAGGTAATCCCGATCCGGAGCAAGTAGCCAAATTTCTGAAGGAGAATCCCGGTTTATCCAAGAAAGCTATCGGAGAGTATATCAGTAAGAAGGAAAACAAGAACGTTCTAAACTGTTTCGTTCATAACTTCGACCTGAGGAACACGCGGGTCGATCAAGCCCTGCGTCTCTATTTGGAGTCGTTCCGGCTTCCTGGCGAAGCGCCACTTATCTCTTTGCTGCTCGAGAAGTTCGCGGAACATTGGCACGTAAGTTTGAAAGCGAAATATGTATTTCTATCGTCGACCATGACGCAACGGGCACACATGTAAAGAATCGACGTCTGTTTACCCAGGATAGCAATGGCAGGCCATTCGCGTCGGCTGACGCTGCGTTTACTTTGGCATACGCGGTGATCATGTTGAACGTCGATCAGCACAATTACAATGTTAAACGGCAGAACAATCCGATGACCGCCGACGCATTTAAAAA
Source organism: Lasioglossum leucozonium (assembly GCA_028454225.1). Taxonomy (NCBI): domain Eukaryota; kingdom Metazoa; phylum Arthropoda; class Insecta; order Hymenoptera; family Halictidae; genus Lasioglossum; species Lasioglossum leucozonium. Next base: position 4,010,803 of record CM052220.1, on the reverse strand, counting down.
GAATTTGAAAAAGGTTAACGGCGACTCGGATTTCGATCAAGATATGCTCGATGAGATTTATACGTCCATCAAGTAAGAATCCGTTTACGTTACGTGATTTGCGGTTTGGTTTCCTGTATAACGATATCCGACATTATTAGGGGCGAGGAAATCGTAATGCCAGCGGAACAGACCGGATTGGTGAAAGAGAATTATTTGTGGAAAGTTCTACTGCGCAGAGGCGCGGGACCCGAAAGCATCTATCTAAAGGTTGGAAACGCCGGTGAATTCGTGGATAAGGAACTAGCCGAGCAGGCTTGGGCTTCTATCATTAGCGCACTTTGCCGTGCGTATGACAAAGCACCCGATAAATTGTTGCAGCGTCGAGTCGCCGAGACGTTCCTCCGGTTCGTTACGCGTTCGCGGATCCAATGTCGAACGATCGAACAGAATGTTAACAGTCTTCTCTTTTTAGATGCGCCTCGATAAGCGCTCACTATGGCATGAGCAGCGATTTGGACACGCTCGTGGTCAGTTTGTGCAAGTTCACAGGATTGGCGACCGGTGGCGAGCCCGAGCAAGTGGTGTCGTATCTCGGCAGGAGCGGCAAGTGTCAGCTGGCCGCGAAAACCCTCTTTAAAATAACTCACATGCACGGGGACGCGATGAGAGCCTCGTGGAAGAACATCGTCGACTGCCTGCAGTCGTTGTACAAAGCAAGGTTGCTGCCGAACAGCCTCACCGAAGGGGAGGATTTCATAGATCCGTCCGGAAAAATATCCCTGCTTCGAGAACCGACCACGCCCAAGCAACCGCCTCCGGATCAAGGAATATTCTCCAGCTTGTACTCGTACATAGCTCAAGACTCGTCCCGCCTTTCTCAACCGGCGGGAGCGTCCACGAGGAAAAAAGCGACCGAGTTCGTGGCCGGCTGCTACCTCAAACAAATCATCGAGGAGAGCAAATTCTTGCAGGTCGAATCGCTTCGATCTCTCGTCGGCGCTTTGGTCTTCACTAATCATCAGGACGAGGACGTGTCGGTGTTTCTGCTGGAGCTTCTATTGGAAGTGACCATTCAGAATCGCGACAGAGTGATGTGCATTTGGCCGATAGTGCAAGCGCATCTGGACAGTCTGCTGACGACAGCCGCGAGAGAGAATCATCCCTACCTTCTGGAAAGGGTAGCGGTTGGAATGTTGCGATTGGCCATCAGATTGCTGAGAGGGGAGGAGTGCGCGTGGACCGTTCTGCCCCCTTTGTTACCGCTGACCCATTTACCTTCGGCGACGACCGCGCCCCTCGCTCGACAGATCGCGTACGGATTGTTCGAGCTGTTAAAGATCGGCGCGGCCAACATTCACAACACGGAAGACTGGAAGGTGGTGTTCAGTCTATTGGAATGCGCCGGCGCCGGTGCACTGTCGCCGAAGCAGTCGAATACGGTATTGGACGAAGCAACGAATTCCTCGAGGACGTCGGTGTTGGATCCCAGGCCCATTAGCCCCGTGCCGGAATGGATGCTGATGTCGCCCACGGGAACGGAAGCGCCTTTGCCGGTGGCCGCGGACACGATCATCTTGGATCGCGACCTGCAGCAACACGACCCGGCTGCGCTGATCAAGTGCTGCGACAGCCTAACGTTTCTAGTCAGAGATGTGGCGCACGTGACACCTTTCAACTTCGAACTCTGCATCCGTTGCGTCAGGACCTTCGCCGAGGCGGTTCTCAAGTGCACAGGCAGGAGAAGCAAGGTGCACGCCACCATCACCGAGGAACCGGCCGGCTATCAACAGTGTCCCATTCAGCTGCTGGACCTGATGCACACGCTGCACACTCGAACTGCTCAGGTATTTAGATGGTGGGCGGAAGAGGGCAACGCCGAGCAAGCGGTTTCTCTGTGGCCACAGGCCTGGAGGCCGCTGCTCCAAGGCATCGCGAGATTATGCTGCGACGCTCGTAGGCCGGTTCGCACGGCCGCCATTACATATCTACAAAGCACCCTGTTGGCCCACGACCTGGCTCAATTATCGGCGGTCGAGTGGTCCCAGTGTCTGGAACAGGTGCTCTTCCCTTTGCTCGCTCAACTATTGGAACCGATCGCGGCGGACGATCCGATCGGAGTGGAGGAAACGAGGGTCAGAGCAGCGATGTTGCTGTCCAAGGTCTTTCTTCATCATTTGAACCCTCTGTTGACTCTCTCCGGATTCCTACCTCTATGGCTGACCGTCCTGGATCTGCTTCGCGCTTACATGCACGCGGACAACAGCGAGCTCCTGTTCGAAGCGATACCGGAGTCTTTGAAGAACATGCTGCTCGTGATGTCTTCCACGAACGTTCTCGCGTCCAACTCGAATCTGTGGGCGCCCACCTGGAGGACCATCGACATGTTCCTGCCGAACCTGAGGGAGGAACTGTTCCCCGAGCCACCTCCGCCGCCACCGGCATCGCAGGCGCCGCAGACTTCGCAAGTGATCAGCTTGGTGGAGCAACAGCAACCGTTGTTTCCGGGATCGATAGCGCTGCAACCGGATAACGCGATCGCCGAACCGATGCAACCCGCGCAACAAGATACGATCGCCGAGGTTGCACCGGCGACCGAACCCACGAATCCCAGTCCGGTGACCGCGAACAACGTCGTCTCTATGCCGGTGTCGGTCCCGTTGTTCGACGACAGGGAGCCGCAACAGGTGATCACGCTGGTGAATCAACAGCCACCGAGCGTGTCGAGCCCGGTCGCGGTGCAGCCGGCCGCGCAACAGGTTTTCGACGTGTGTCAACCGTTGCCGATGGTCTGCCGATCGACCGTCGGGAATTGTCAGGCAACGATAGCCAGCCAGGAGGATCTCGAACGAGTACCAAAGATCGAGAACGAGCAGGAGCACGTTGTCGCGGCCGAATACGAGGAACAGCGGCAGCTACCACGGCAGACCTCGCCTCGACAGCACTCTGTACAGCATTTACTCTATAAGCAGGAACCGCAACACGTTGGAACGGTGAACTCCTCGCATCGCGCGAACTCGTCCGAGGTGAATCAATGTCTTGCATTTTAGCAGGAATGTACCTTGGATCGTCGGCTGGTCCCGCGCTAGTTTCCCCTTATCTTTTTCTTTCTCTCATCTTTTTGTTTCCTCGTGTACGCTCGCTTTCATTCGAATCGCTGATCCACGGACCTCTTACAGCCCGCCGCGCGACGTCGAGTTAATCGCGAAGAGAAGCGACGGCGAGAAACGCGTGCAGAAATTTTGTTAAATTCGAATCTCGCAACTTCCGAGCTCGACTCGGCCCGGGGGTTGAAGAGGCTCTGGACCAAGAACGTCGTTTATCGTTTCGCTTCGTTACGCTACGCGCGATCCTGCATCATATCCCATTTCCCTCCCAGACTCGTCGTTCGTTGCCGTCCAGCTTACTCTTCTTCTCTCCTTTCCCATCGTGTCGTAGGTAAACGCGAGTAAACCGTAGAACGGCGGGATCGGCGCGCGACGAGCCAGAATATTTTAACCGGAATATTTTCTTTCCAGACAACAGCTATAAGCTCTACGGTGGCGACGATCTTTAATTCTGCGGCGTATTTTAGCGAGGATCCCGCGGCGGATCGACTATTCGCCGTGACCAATCCTTGACCACTGTACATTAGTTATGTATATTGTATGATATAAAATATTTCTATGAAGTATCCACGAGACACACGACTCTGGTCCCAAGAACGCGCTGTATCATCGTGCAAGAGGGAACGCGATCGACGAGAGCCATGCAACGGGCGGATATCATTGGCTCCCGTATATTAATAATAATATGTCACGGTGTAATTGACATTATTATTAATATATACATATAAATATATATATATATACATACACATACTTGTACAGAACATATATATATATATACAAATACAGAAAGTTGGGTGTTTTGCGGCGCGGGTATCGTGTTTCGTGGTATTTCGCGGTCGCGTTATTTTTAAACAATAATGACGCGCGCAAGATCGTTCTAGAATTTGTACCAGCGGGACGGCGACGGACCGTTCGCGTCCCGTGACCGGTAGGTAATTTTCAGGTGGATCGCTATGGACGAACGATCGAAGAAAAGAAACGAGGAGGTTTTCCGCACAGCACCACCACCGGGCTTCGAACGAGATCCCACTCGTTCGACGGGGCCATTCGTCGACGACGCTTTCGACCATCGTTTCCACGCGTCCGACGTCCCTGAATTCCTCGGTCGAGATTGTACGACTTCTCGGCGGACGCGTGGGCACGCGCTCGCGGCTATGAGAAACTCGGAGCGACTATAATTAGCCTTTCGACGGAGCCGGAATCGTTTTAGCGCGTCCCTGACTACATCGTATTCCGGTCTCCCGGTTTGACAAGTAAACAGTACACTCTTCGCGTGCGTCAAGAGCTCGGTAGCCTTCGGTAGCCTCGTAGAAAAATATATATCAGGGCGTCGATTCGTATTGTCTTGGCTCCCATAGCGTTACCACCTCGGGCCTACGGAGGCTCAGGAATCGTAGAGGTAGTACCATGTTCTTCTGCCGAATGTGGAGAAGGACAGCACGTAAACGACTAACAGGGATCGAGGCAGCCGCCACGGTTCGATAGGCTGTGTCTCGATGACAATATGCAAATAGGAAAGTTTTTTATTTTTCATTCTTTCTTTTTACAGAACCCTGATCGATGTATCTGGAGATTTTTCCGATTAAAACAAGTCTCAACACGGCATCATTTCGTCCATATTTAGTTATTTAAAGCGTGATCATAACTCGTTATGATATAGGTAAATATGATTGAAACTCTGTTGAGAAACCCTTCTTTTAACCAGCGAAATCTCACAAATCTATCGATGAAACTTTTTTACAAGCAGAATTAAAAGTGTAGAAATTACGAACGGAACCAACAACGTTTGTTCGGTGATCACTTTCGGAATCGTCGAAGCGAATTTCGACCGCTGAATACGCTGTAGATTGTTCGGTAGGTCTTTTAAAGGCAGTGTTTACATTAATCGCTTCATCGAAGAAACATGACGATTAATTTGGTCATCCTGTAATACACACTTTCACTTTCCTCACAAAAACAAATGTAAGAAACTACAGGAAATGTAGACGAATGATAAAGCTGCCTCATAAACTGCACCGTCAAGTGTTTAACCTCCGCTTCTTACCGGGGAGTCCCACACTCGAGGTTGTAATTACCCCCAAGAGTAAATGTATAAAACATTTTACCTCCCTACCCTTTGAACAACAAAAGAAAGAATAATCCAAATTATGACGCGTTTGGGATCATTTTTATTCGAAAAATCTCGTAAACGTGTTAGTAAAAGTTCTGGGGGAAAAAAGAATAAAAAACTTTTGTACTTGCGTTACCATTGCAATCGGTACGTAGACCTTCGATCTATGCAGACCGCTACGACCGTGCGCATCTCTTTCTTTGCATTCGAAACTTCCATCGCTTACATAAATAAGTAAATCTAATCGCAATTCTATCGTGTTTGGTCTCGTTTTAATCAGAGAAAAGTCTCAGCAATACGTTGGTAGCAAAGGTGTCGGCATCGGAATAATTAAAATTAATAAAGTTTCATCGTCGCATCGGTACGTATTGCTTCACCGATATCCTCGGATCGGGTTACATCGAGGCGCGACCGCCCAAGGTAGAACCCCTGTAGCAGCGGGGACAAAAAGGTAACACTTTCCGTGGAGACGATTGTCACACTATGGGAGGCAAGACTGTATCACAGAGCAGCGCGATCGCGGCGGGTAACCTTCGGCCGGTCGCTCGCTAGCGTCTTCGGCAATAGTAGCCCAGGGTCTTGCACTTCTGGCAGAGGTGTTGCGGGTGAACCTTGCTCTGGTCGGACACGTCCAGCCCGTCCGGTTGCTCCAGGGGCCTCTGAAACGATCGAGGAGCATCAGTGGTCGTAACCCGTTGCGCAACCCGTGCGATCCTAATTGCTAGCAGTTAGCGGAACATCGGGTTCCGTGGGGACTAGCGCGACTCGCGGCCAAACGATTATTTCTATTCGGAAAGTTTTATTCGCTCGGCGCCGTAAACTAAAAATACCGTTTGTCGGACAGAAGGTCCCAAGCGGCTCGCTTTCGACCGAGACGCGACGCGTTTTCCGGTCGCGTCCTATGTAAAACGGCCGAGCGTATATTCTGCCCGCAGCGCCGGGCTATCAACGGGAGCGCGATTACGCGACTATAATTAGCGTTCGCCGGTTCCCGCGATATTTCGACGCGGTTTTGTTTCTTCGTGCGAAGACGTTGCGCCGCTCGCCGCACAGTGGTCCGAGAGCCCGCTTTTTGTGGCCAAAAGTCAATTTTTCAAGATTAAGATATTGAAAAAATTTTTTTGCAACTGACTAAGAACCCTTCAAAACTTCCAAATCCAAATTATTATTCATTTCAGATTATACTGTGCCGAGATATAACGTGCCAAGTTTAAACAATGTAAACATTGAGAAGATCTGCCCGTTTTAGTTGTACATCGATTTTAATAAATAGTTGCCGGGAGTTTCAAGCGGCCCGAACGCGATCGCTTGCAGTCACTTGACAGACGCGCACACGGGTCTTCGTATGTATATTTTATTTATTTTTATATCGTTGATTATATTTATGTTTTTATTTTATTTGTGTTGTTATTGTGACTCGCGTTATTCTTGCGGCATAATAGTACTATTAACACGATTTTTAAAACATTTCCTATGATCTGACAAAAAATGTTTCGATCGAAAGTTGATCGGTATTCACATTTCTACAAATTTCAATATAAAAAATTAAAGAAAAAAATTTTTTTTTATAAAAAATTAAGATCACCTCAATTTTTTAAATATTGACATATATTTTTTACATGATAATATTCTAACTGGTGTCAAGACGAATCCAACGACCTATAATAATATAACATTAAACCTTGAAATAACGCTACAGTAGTTTTGGCCACAAGGAGCGGACTGCCGGACTACTGTGGCGCCGGTGTCCGACCGTCCATCCATTCACCGTTCGCATCGTTATTGAACGTACGCACGCTCGTCGCTGATAGAGAGCGAGTGCAACAAGTGCTAACGATCGCGACAGCGTTACGTAAGACGTAAGCGAAAGCCACACGGTTATGCGGAATCGTGATTTTACCTGCTTGTGCGGGTAGACGTTTATGTGGCATTTGATGCACTCTTGGCCCATATTTGCCCAGCTGTTGCCCGACATCCACTTGCGCTTGCACTTGGGACACTTGTACTCGCCGAAGCATCTTTTGTTCCCTTGGTACGGCGTCAGACCCTCGCCCTTTGGCCGCGCCTGCAACCGGGTTGCACGCTTGTTACGACGGACCATTCTAATTACCTACCCGCGATGACTCATCGGCAGGCTTGTGCGAGATCCCGTAATCTCGGAAAACCCGACGGTCGGGCCGGGTCGGGAATTCTCGGCCGAGAAATGTCCGGCTTCCGAAACTATGATACGCTTCGGTTTGCCGAAAGTATCCGGCTGTCTATGTCTCTTCGGGTTCGCCAAAGTATCCGGCTGCCATGTCCCTTCGGGATCCCGAAGCTATCCGACTACATACGAACGTATGGACATCCCGAAAGGGAGAGCGGATATCGAGAAAAAAAGACACCGAGCGGCGTATTTTAACCCCTCGAACGACGCGGAGCCGGCGAGTCTGGCTTCGAGCGGTCTGCGAAGCCGAGCAAATTTCGACGACGCAGTGTTTCGCGATCCATACTCCGTTCGTCGTAACGTCCTACTGTGCGTCTGGATGTACAAGTTTACCAACGTTGCAAAACGCTACGTCCTCTCGCGCTTAGGAGGTCCCTACAGAACGTGCTTTCTCTCTCTCCCTCTCTCCCTCTCTCTTGCTCTGCGACCACTGCAAGCGAGTAACAACAATTAACGAGGCGCAGCTGCTTCGGCGATCGAGCTCCCGCCGCATATTTTTATTACTTATGTATCAAAAAAAATTCGCCGGATTCGCTCGACAGGCGACCCGACCGCGACAACAGAAGCGAGGTCCGTCCGTACTACCGGCGAACCGTGCGTCAAAGCCGAAGGACGAAGGCGGTCCCTTACCGTCGCTCTACTTTGACATTTGCCGCACTTTGTTTAACCATCGCTTACCGATTATCGAACAAACGACGGCATAGTCTCGGTAGGAGCGCAGTCGCTCGATGGACTTTTCGCGATTAACCAGTAATTACTCGTTTTCTACTTTCTATTGGTCACATGGAACTTTACATCGGTCTAACATGAATAAATTTTTATTCATTGAAATGACTGCTTCTATGTAAAATAAATAATTGCTAGTGTGGTCTAATACTAATGCTAATCTTTTGAGATTGTAAATACTAGAGAGTGTCCCACGTAACAATTGATTTTTCAATTGATAATCGAATTCAATTAATAATCAATTCCAATCGAATACGATTTCGATTGGCTATACATTGCAATAAAAAAAAGTTCGAAAAACTTTTTTCAAGGTGCGTCTTCATTTTTTTTAAATGGCACTTCGTAGTTCAGACTTAACAGTGCACAAATAGAAAGTGCCATTTAAACCCTTGGTTAGTGTGGGCGCCCGTAAGCGCTTAGAAATTTTGCGTTTGTGATACTAATTGTAAGAGCGTCTATAGGCGCTCGACATAGATTGGCTTTCTGACACTGAGAGCGCCTGTAGGCGCTCGATGCAGTTTGACTTTCCGACACGGAGGGCGCCTATAGGCGCCGCGAAAATTAATATCAATATTTATTCCCATAAGTTATCGGTGTACATCGTAACTCAATTCCTGCCGTATGGTACGACCGGTGCGTATCAAAGTCTGCCGCAGTCAAGGGGTTAAAAAACAGAAGGTGGTGACCTTGAAAATGATCAAAAAAAAGTTTCACAAACTTCTTTCATTGCGATGCATACCCAATCGAGAAGCGTTACGTGGGACACCCTGTATATGCGAGTAATTAACAGTTAAGCACAACGTTGAAACGACGCGTGTCTACGCGCGTTTCGTTTCGACGGCGCCTCCGTTCCGCTCGACTCGTACACGGCTCTTCGACGGTGCAATAAAAAATGGACCTTTAGGCCCGCTACACACGTCCGTTGTTTTAACGTTCGGTAGAATAACGGCCGTGCGCGTCATAACGTAAAGACGATCGTATATGCGTTTGCGGCGTCGTAATTACGGTACGGAAACAAATGTGCAGCGTCTAATTGTATCCATGGTACTTCAGACCGCAATTCCGGTACCGCACGGTCGCCGCACGTTAAAACAACGGACGCGCGCAGCGGGCCTTATTCTCCGACGGAGGCTACGTCGAAAGGGAGGCAGCTGTGTCGCAACGAAGCCAGCGTGCTCCCCGGAACCGTAAACAGAGGGAGATCCCTTCGCGGGTGCACGACCGCTAAACTCATGGTAGTCCAAATTCATTGCGAAGGGAGCTCCTTGCGCAGCACACAGACGCCCCGTCCCCTGTACTCTACGCCGCGCGACTATCCCACGGAACATCTCCGGTTTCTGAAAAGCGAAGCGCGTGCACGCGGCGCGTTAAACGGGGCCAAACTCATCGACCGTGTCGGCCGATGACTATCCCGTGACGTCATGCTCGCCGCAGAGAGACAACTGTTTGTTGTCTCGATTAATTAGCGTTCAATTGGGCACCGTGGCCGTGCGTCGCGCGGTGTAGCATCGCGCGACGCTGGCCGTTCGCGACGCGGGTTCCGTTTGTTTCGCGGAGGCATAGAGACACCTGAGGACAGTCCTTGATGTAGTGGCCCTTCTTGAAGCACAAGTGGCACAGGTAGCTGGGCGGCGGTCGCTTGGTCGGCTTCCGGTCGAGCAGGCCCAGCTCCGTGAAATGATCCGCGAGATCGCCGATGCTGTCTGCCAGGTTGCCCCCTAGGGCACCGGAAGGACTCAACCCGGCCCCCGCTCCTGCTCGCGGTCGATGCAAATACGGCTGCGACGCCGTCGTCGGGAAGCCGCTCCAGATCGTCGGCAGGAGCTTGCCCTGAGGACACAACCGACCGTTTCTGGTTAATCGCTGGGCCGTCGCGTGACCAACGCCGAGAGACCATTTCCTGTTCTCCGTTTACCAGCACCCGGGAAACGGGGTCTCGGACAACCGGAGATCGAGACGATACCTGATCCGTCGGCTGAGCGCGATTTTGATCGGCGATCGCCAGGTACACCCAGTTGAGCAGATGAGGCGAGTAGTGCGGCTGCTGAAGCGGTTTCTGGCCTTGGCTGCCGATGCCGTTGATTGGCCCGAGGCCGATCTGAGGCGGCTCCTGCAGCCGCAGCTGCTGAACAGCGGGTCTCGGATGACAGGCTGCCATCGCTTTAGTTTCGCGGGCTATCATCGGATTCGCGGCGGCTCCCGATCAGTCTCACCGATCGCCACGTCCACGCATCCCTTCCGTGGTTCTCCCGGTGAAAGATCCGCGCATCTTCCACTGCGACGATCGCTCACCAGCGCATCCGTTCGTCGAACTTTACTCGCGCTCCTCTTCGCGAGGTCGGGACACGGCGATCGTGTCGCTTTTACCGCGTCATCCTCGAACACGAGACGGCTACTGCGTCGCGGCCGGTCCGCGCCGCGAAGACACCATTCCTCGTCGATGACGAAGCGCGCCCGTTCCTCCCGAACGGATCTGGCAAGTTCGCGAGAGGAATAATTCCCGTCCGGGCTGCTCTAACTTCGGAGATCGCGCGCGGCACCGGTTTCGCACTGGCTCTCACCAACGACGGGACACGAGCTGTCGGCCGAGCGTTAATTTCGACGCGGAACGCTCGAGAAGACCGTCCCGACGTTCCCCGCGTAGTTTTCGAACGTTCGATCCTGGACGGCTGGGGCTCGTTGTCGAGAGGATCCGTCGATCGCGGAAGTACGGCGACGGAAACTCGACGGAGTCTCGACGTACGCGTTCCCTCGGAGGGACTGACTCGGATCTGAACCTGCACAGTGTCGGTTCAGCTTGGCCTGGCCCGACCCGGCCCGGCGCGGCGCGGGGATACGTAAAAACGCATACAGAGACGAATCTTAGGCAGCGTTAAAGACCCCCGCCATGTGGTGCGGCTATTTCAGTGCTTGCTGTCCGCGGAACGGCAACAGCCTGCTCTCGCAGGCAGCCTGCCCGCTACCACGGATCGGCTACCGCCGCGAGAGCTTTTCCCAATCTACCACCGAGTCTCCTACGATTTTTCTGCTCGAGTGTCTTTACGTTTACGTATTAGGTCGGCTTATAAGTTCGTGCCGCTTATTCTTCTACTGTTTAAATTTGTATACGAAGCGTACCTTTAATCCTACGACTGCCAAGTATTTCATTTTCCAAGTAGTCGCCTGGAGTCTGTTTTTAACAACATTTGTGGGTCAGTCGATTTTTTCGAGCTTGCCACTCGAAACTTTACCGTCGAAAATCTTGACCATTGCCACTTAGGGTTGAAGTTTACGAAAAAATCTAATCACTCTCTCGTCTATTCATCTCAACTCTAATCCTTCGGGCGCTTATCGCTCTATGTTTATACAGCACGAGGCGTACCTCTGACCGTAGATCGGCCGCGAAATTGCTGGTCGATGTGTCGCGGATACCGAGCGAAGCGAACGGTATTCGTCTCGGACCCTGCACGATTTTATAAAATGTCAGCGAACCCTTTCTATAAATAACACCGCGATATCGATCGGACGCGATATTCGCCGTCGCGTATTCGACGAATCGACCCGTTAACGTACGAGCGATGACTTCAACGCGGTCTCGGATCGCGAATCCCTTCCGGCGAAAAGTCTGCGAAGCGTTTTCGGATCATCACTGTAAAATTCGACGTAAGAGTACAATCTGCGTGTCGCACCCCACGGCCGGTCCTTGTTCGCTGCTCGACCCGGTAAAGTTATCGATGACGTTGGGTCCTCTCCGATTTCAATGAGTTTTAGATACGTTGTCGAGGTCGCCGTTCCAAGCAACGTCCTCCTGTAATGTTTTCGGCGGTCGGCTTTAGCTTACGACACATTCGCGGAAAATTTTGCTTGCAAATTCGTACGGGTGTTCCCGATAGCGGACACCGCTTCGCGCGGCAGATACATCGTGTGCTGGTTTAGGTTTGGGTTAGGTTTCAAATCTAACCCAGCATTTGCAGGTAAGGTTTGGTAAAGTTTTTTTTTAACCATGTACGATAACTAAACTGCTGATATGTTTATGCAGTTTTTCATTTTTGCGGGCAAATTTTGAGAAAGTGGAAACAAATAAAATCTTATTTTCAGTGATAGTGGCTTTATAGATCTGAAATGAATAAAAATCTAAGCAAATGATAGATTTTATATTTTTCCATTTACGATTTTTGAAATTGTAAAGTTACTTACAGGGAAATTGATTCGACAAATTTTTTACTCCAAGTAAAAAATTTTCATAATCCAAATTACTCCTTGTAATTTTTATAATCCAAAACATTTTAGATAGGTTTAAACATTGTAGGTTTAGTGTTATAATGTTCTAGCATTTTTTTTTAATCTTTGGAAGCCATAAACGCATAAAGATCCACAGTCCAACGATAACCCACATACCAGAGGTGGGGAACGTGCGGCCTCCGGGAGTTTCTTGCTTGGGCTTCATAAAAGCTGGTTCTTGTATTAATTAATATGTAATTACATTGATTACGACAATTTGAAAATTAATAGAATGCTTAAACGAATAAAAATAGCCTCGTTCATTATTGCCCAATTTAAATGTGGCCTCTGATGGTAGAAAGGTTCCCCACCTATTCCATATTCCTAACCCAGACCTGACACAAACTTGCAAAAGTCTCCGAGTTAAAGCCGAAACTAAAGTTATTAGAAATGTTGAGTTTTAGAACATTTTTCAAGGCCGTCGAAATCGGCGAGGACCCACATCATCGGCAACTTTACCCTCGACTCAATTGGACCGCGTTCAGTCGTCCAATCGAGAGACAATTACCGTACGCACGGGTTTCGAACGGTCGGGATAAGCGCGGGCCGTCTGCCCGCACCTCGTGGACGGAGAACAACGCCGGGCATTTAAGCGATCCTCGGCATCGAAGTCGGAATCGCGATCGGCCTCGCATCGGCGCTCGAGCCCCGGAAGACCTTCGAAAAGTTTCTGGCATTCGGCGGCGAGGCGGTCTGACCGCGCGCACCGACCTTTCGCCTCCGCGAGAGAAGTTCGGCACGCAAAGTTCAGCCACGGTAATTTCGTTCCCTCTCACCTTTCGCAAGGAACCGAACCAGCCTGCGAGCACGCTCCGGCCGCTGTAAGAATATAAAGAGAATCAAATTACCATTTTTCAGGTGTGCCACCTCCCCGGCTGTGGGTTGTGGCGGGCGGTGCCATTCTTCAGTAGGCTATAGAATTAAAAAAAAAATAATAATAAGTAATATCATCTGCTATACATAATTGAATACACTGGCGGCTCGCGTATAGGCACTGTGGAAAAGCAGCACCCCCTATTTCCACTTGATATTATCGATAATAATGTCCTTTTTTCTTTAATACTTTCTTTATACTTGTACAATATCTAATCCTTAACCCTTCGCACTTGAATTATTTTTCAATTTTGTCACCAGCAGCTCCCAAATGTTTTTAGTTGAAACTTACTTCAAAGGACAGTTACTTTACTGCTACTTATTTTTAACTTTTTTTTAATTTTTCTATTGGAAAATGTCGAGTCACACTCGACATAGAAGTGCAAAGGGTTAATGTCAGTAGCTATCCCCTTTTTAAAAGAAAGGCTAAACATTTTTTAGCGCAGCACCCCCGCCAATTTTAGCCACGAGCCACCACTGATTAGATACTAATTACTACAAGAGCTAGCTTTTACGAAGGCCGCACGTTCCCCACCTCTGGCCTAAGAACTCGGCGTAGCTTGTTGTCGGTCTAGAGACGAGAATCTCGGCAGAAATTCAAAGTCGGTGGCAGGTCGTGACTCCTCGTGTCACCCTCGAACCCGATCAACCTCACCCCTGCGACCCTCTTTTAATATCCAGTCCTCCGTCGAGTCGTGCGTGGCCGACCAACAGGGATCCCAGTAGTAATTACCGGTTGATCGATAATCGACGACGACCACGACCCGCGACCACGACGACTGGTATCGCAGTCTACTCGCAGGTTCGCAGGGAACAGTTCCAGCTCGGACGTGGTCGCCTCGCGTTCCTCTTCACCTCGACTCTCCCGACAATCTACCGAAAGCTTCTCGGCGATTCCCGATTCGACTTCGGGATTCGCTCGCGGGAAATGACCGCAGCGATGGACGAGGCGGTCCTCCAAGGGAACTTCGGTCGTTCGTCGCGCGTTCCTCGAACAGCGGACAAGCTTCCCCGCGCTCAACTCCCTCGGCCGTTGCCCGATCGTGGCTCCCGATAATCCGTCTCACCGCGCTTTTGAACTTGTCGAAAGGGGGAACGGTGAAACACGCCGCAATCCGAAGGCCGACGGCGCCGTCGAGCGAACCGATCGCGAGCAAGCCTGTGCTGTGATTCCCCTGCGAAGCGAAAGGAGCCTCCAGAGGACCAGAGGATGGACAAGTACGAGATGATGGAGGTTGTGGGGAAAGGTAGCTACGGAGTGGTGATGAAGTGCAAGCACCGCGACACCGGGCAGCTGGTGGCCATCAAGAGGTTCCTGGAGACCGAGGAGGATCTGCAGGTGCGAAAGATGGCGTTCCGCGAGATCAGGATGTTGAAGGTACGTCGGAGGTGTATGTACAGTGTGCCTCAGCTATACCTGGTGAAATGTTTTTTGCGAGATTTTTTTCACGCCCCCTAAAATTGCGTAAGAAAACAAAGGATGACAATTTTGCCCAACTGTGCGCGCCGAGCAGGTGTCTAACTCGTACACTTTCCCGCAGAAACTGCGCCACGAGAACCTGGTTAACATGATCGAAGTGTTCCGTCGAAGGAAACGATTCTACCTGGTGTTCGAGTACCTGGACCACACTCTGCTGGAGGAATTGGAACGTCTGGGTGGCGGAGTGGGCCTGGAAATGTCGAAACGACACATCTACCAAGTTCTTCGGGGCTTGAACTTCTGCCACGCGAACAACGTGAGTGGTAAAGGTTCGAGAGATTCCGCGATCGAATGAAACGCCGAGAGACCGCAATCCGTTGTACCGCAAAACGGTCGCCAACTATTCGCGAAGTTTCCGTAATCGGACGGATCCAGATATAGTATAGTTCTAACAGCAACTTCCGAAGACGTTCCCGAAACTGTCGAGGATCGCGTGACCGACGCACGGCTATAATAATTGCGAGAAACGACGGCAGAATAATTATCGATCGGAATAATTATTTTCGTCTTTCCTCCCCCGAGCTACGGCCACCGAGAAGAGAGCGGGTCTAATTGTATTCCCGTTTGTTTTCTCTCGTAGATCATGCACCGCGACATCAAGCCGGAGAACATCCTCGTCTCGCCGAACGGGGTGATCAAGCTGTGCGATTTCGGGTTCGCGCGTCTGGTGAACGGGCCGAACGAGTCCTGCACGGACTACGTGGCGACCAGATGGTACCGGTCGCCGGAGCTTCTGCTGGGCGAGCCACGCTACGGGAAAGCGGTGGACGTCTGGGCAACAGGCTGCTTGTACGCGGAGATGGTCACCGGAAATCCTCTGTTCCCGGGCGACAGCGACGTCGATCAGCTCTACCGTATCACCAAAATCCTCGGTACGCGAGAATTCGCTGTGACTCGTCGATCGATTTTTCCAGTCCCGTGCGAAGAACGTACGACTTGCAAAAAATTAACAGTCGCTGGGAAGATCGATCGCGAACCGCGCGATCTATTATGTAGGAAAGGAGGCACCGCGAGCGACAATAACGCGTCATTCTATGTTCCCACGCTCGACGAACGTCGCAGTTTGGCATAAAAATAATCGTTATCTAATTCTTGAACCGTACTTGCACAGGAGGATTGTGCAGAAAGCATATGACGTTGTTGGGTCGGGCCGCTCCCGGCAAATTGTTGCGGCACACGAGCGCCGACGAGCTCATGGGACCTCCTATGTCCGGACCCTCGGCGATACAAAGATTGTTCCCAACCTGGGACCAGTTGCCGGTGGATTTTCTGTCTCAATGCCTGAACATGGATCCAGATCTTCGGCCCCAGTGCTCGGCCTTGCTGCAGCACCAGTTGTTCACGCAGAACGGCTTCGCGGGGAAGTTCCTCGTCGAGCTGCAGGCTTGCGTGGCTAAGGAGAATTCGGCGAACCCTCTGATGGCCAAAAGGACCGAAGAGAGACGGCTCAGCCTCCTCTCGGCCGAGTCCCCGGTCAGAGTTTGCCGCCAAAGCACTGGCAGGTATTTCTCCAGCAGTCCGGTCGATTCGAGTTTCTCCTTTGTTATCCAGCCAACTGGTTCCGTCCGTTTCAGATGGCAAATGACCTCTTTGAGAGATGGAGCAACCAGTGAGAAAACAGAACAAGAATCTACGGAGCCGGAGGAATCGCAGAGACCATCCCCGGTGTCTATCACTCGGCCAAAGGAAGTCTGTTACTTCGGATCCGTCTCCGTTGCGCCTAACACAACGTATATCAAGAGACTGCAACAGAAAGGGTTGCTGGTCGCGGAGTCCAAAGGCTGCACGTTGCCTTCCCTCGCTTCAAAAGATCGCGTCACCGCCAAAACCACAGGGAAGAGAAAGAGGATCGATTTACCTAGCGTGGACCGCTAGGGGAACTTTGCAGAGATGAGTATCCTCGCCGAGCAATCGGAGCTCGTTCTTATGAAAATATTAAATCAGATTCTTATTTTGCCCTCCCTTTTGCACAGGAATCATTTGGGAGAAGAAACTATACCCGTCACAGACCTCGAGGAGCGAACTTGAAGATATTCGATACGTCCATATTCAAATTTATTTTAAGAGACTGTATATACATATATTAAGGCACCTAATGCAAGTGTACATTTATATATTACTATTAAATATGTGCTATAGCAACGCTTAAGATTTTAGAAACAAACTATTTTTGTAGTATATTACCTTCTACTCGGTTCATTAATCAAAGAAGCGATACAAACGTCATAAATAAGCCAGAGGCCACCGCACAAAATATGAATATTGAATAATGTACGGTATATGATTTTAATTAAAATAAATAGGTATCACATTCGGACCAAGTTCTTTTTCAATTCATTGCGGACTTAAATCCTTATTTACAAAAAAACCACCGGCCTTTCTGATATGTGTTTTCTGGAGAAAACTTGTTAGAAAATAAAGGTATTGTATCCACCAATCATTTTATTATGAAAATAAACAATCAGAAGCTTTTACAGATTGTTAAAATAGGATAGAATATGACTACATATGTTTTTCCTTTGATTCCGAACAGACAATGTGTAAGACAAGGAGAGCAGATTGTGCGAGAAGGACAGAACTAGAAAAGTGGCGCCATCCGTGGCAAAAGCTTGAAACTTGTAGACAAACGTTACCGACACGGAAGTGCAGGTATCGATAGTGGCGCCATCCGTGGCAAAAGCCTGAAACTGGTAGTTAAACGATACCGACGCGGAAGTGCAGGTATCGATCGTGGCGCCATCCGTGGCGTAACCCTGAAACTGGTAGTCAAGCGTTACCGACACGGAAGTGCAGGTATTGGTGGTGGCGCCATCCGTGGCGGAACGTCGAAACTTGTATACATGCAACACAGCCCAAAGGGTAAATCACCATCAATACCTGCACTTCCCTGTCGGTATCGTTTGTCTAGCAGTTTTAGGCTTTTGCCACGGATGGCGCCACTATCGATACCTGCACTTCCCTGTCGGTAACGTTTGTCTATCAGTTTCTGGCTTTTGCCACGGATGGCGCCACCAGTAATTGAATTTGCTGCAATATAAATGCACTAAAATGGTACGGAAATGCTCTTCCTACACTTCAGCAAATACAAGGATATAAAGAAATAGTGAACTACATTTTATAAAACACTTTATTAGATCAATTGTACAAAGTGTGTCATATTTTATTCTCAAAGAGAATAAAATTACCATTTTTCAGGTGTGGCACCTCCCCAGCTTTGAGTTGTGGCAGGTGGCGCAGTATTCCATTCTTCAGAAGGCTATATAATTAAAAAAAATAATATGTAATTACATCGGCTTGAAATTTATTGCTAATTAGTAAAATGGGTTTATCTTTACCTGTGCAGCCCAATCTCCGCTGGCCGGGAGAGCTTGCGCAGCACCCGCAGTTGGAAGTGCAGCTGCGGCTGGCGGTGCAACATCATCGGCCCAGTTCTCTGTTGGTACTGTACCCGTAGTTTCAATATCGTTTACCCAACCAGGTTCGGTGGTGGCTGGAACTTCAACAGGTCCTGTAAATTCTTTAGCCGGAGCAATCTCCTTAGCTGCTTGTTCTTCCTTCTCAGCCTAAAATGACATAATAAAATTTTATTATTTACCTGACTTTGATTTGATAAATAACAGTTATTCCTCTGGCTTCACAACTATCGAACAAACCTCTTCCGGATCTCTGTAGAAGAACAGATCGACAACTACATCCCATTTGCTTTCGCGTGCAATAGAACCCCTGAGCCTAAGAACTTCTCTGGCCAGTAACCACCACATAAGACCAATGCAGTGCAAACTCTTCGTGTTACAAGGAATGGCGATATCGACGAAACGAAGAGGGGAATCTGTGTTACAGAAAGCAATGACCGGAATGTTCACGTAGCTGGCTTCTGTGATGGGCTGGTGATCGGTGGATGGATCGGTTACAATCAGCAAACGTGGCTCGCGGAAGGCGGACTGTAAACAAGTATTATAAGTTGTATATATGACGACATTCTGTAGTGATTAGGTTTGTTGGATTTATCGATTACAGTCAGAAAAGATTAAGCCAAAATAAATCAGCATGTAAAAAAACTATGAAAATGTTGTTCATCATTTGGGTGGATATCGAATGTAATATTATCTTGTAGAAATAACTGAAATAGAAAGATAAATAACCTGAATCTGATTGGTAAAAGCTCCAGGAGTGAAACGACCGGCAATAGGTGTAGCTCCGGTGTGTTGAGCAAACTTTAGAACTGCTCTTTGGCCCGTTTGTCTGCAACTGATGACAAACACTTCGCTGGGATGTTCAATGGCAACAATGGCGCGTGCAGCCAACAGCAATTTCTCCCAAGTATGACAGAGATTGATAATACTAACTCCTAAATTAAAAGTAAATAGATATTAACATGTATACTTTCAATTAATCTAGTTTAATATAGAATTTACCGTCGTTCTTCTTCTTGTAGACATATTGTTCCATCTGGAAGTTGACATTTTCTGCACCCAGATGGGTGAATGCACCCAGCATTTTAGTTACGTCATCCTCTTTGAGAGACAATACATCTAAACCTCCTGACATCTTAACGTTGTGGTTAACTTACGATTAACCTAAACAAAAAGAGAAACACACAGATGATTGCGGTGTAGATTGAATTATTAAATTATTATAGTACACTTTGTAGCAATATTTAGCTTTCAGTCAACTTTCACAGGTAGATAACCTAACATTCTAACCTCAAGTAAACAGCGTGCTCCATTTATGACATAATTAGCATATCAAACAAATAAATAACCAAGTTTAAATTATCATTCGCATAATTTAAAGTCTCGTGGTTTTATGTTATACAATTGTTACTAATGAAATTACAAGGAAACAATGTCATGTGCACTGACCGACTCGAATATTTACGTATATACTACAAGTACTCGACGTTCGTACTTATATTTACATGAATATTAATCCTCGTACATTTACTATTCTGTAAATAATATCTTTGCATCGTTTAAATGAAAATGACTGTTATAAATTGTTATAATATTACGGAACACTTACGTTATGAATGCCACTAGGAGAATTCCAATCGGAAAGGAAGTTGTGAACCGTACACACAGTACAATTCGATCAACACATGACCAATAAATTACAAAATAATTAGTTCTACATTAAAAAGGCTTACTTCAGTGGGCGTTGAGAGTAGAATAATTTTTAAAATATTACGTTTAAAATTATAAAAATTAATTGATCGCAAATGATAAAATATAAATAACTTCGAACTATTTAGCAAAGTAACGGAAGTACACTCGGGTTATACTGGGAAATTTGAAACGCTAACAGACGAGTGTACATAAATTGTATGAGATATGAATTTATGATTCTAGTACAGTATAATGATGTCTCACTTTTGTAAATAATGAATTATCTTTCTAAATTGTTGACATTAATCATTTTAACAATCGTTCATTTTGTTACATACAGAGAATTGTAACAGTTACATGGAGATATTAATATAACGCTTAAACTGAACGAAATGACACTTGATTATAGAAGAATGCAATTATACGATATTTTTAAACGTTATTATTTTACGACCGCGATTTTACGGCTATAATTCTATGAAAATAATTAATGATGATCTCATATTTAAATAGTGTCGTGTATTCTAACCTATAATAATCTGAGGTCCGTGATGCACGAATCCGCTTATAACGAATGTGTAAACAATAGGGTTGCAACGGATTATGTTTGAAAAAGAGGCGAATTTTTAAAATGGTATAGAAGAATGTATCCGGCAAATCATAAGACAATTTTTGTTTTGGACCATACGCCGTATTTTGGTATATCCACAGAATGTCCACTGGAATTTGACTTCCTAAAGAGTCGCGGACAAAATCTAATTCCTTTAGCACCTGTTTGTAAGTCATTGTGGACGACCAGTGTGGAAGCCTCTTTAGAATACTGCAGAATAGTGTGGGATCTCTTTCCAACCGGAAAATTGGTACAACATTTTTCTTATATATATTTTCGTTAAAAAATTCGTACAGTTCGAAAATCACTTATCGTTTATTATTATGATTAAATTTCAGATAAGATTTGTCGTAACCGATCGTGCAGCTTACGTATTGAACTCATGGAAGCCTTCGCAGCAGAATTTAAATCACGTAAGCTATCATGGATTATTTCTCTTTGTTTCTTAACTTCTCTGAGAACGATGGCATTCTAATAGCAACTCTGTTGCAACTCAGATCATGAATGGCACTGCCATTCTTGGAGTACCTACAAAAACCCCAGACCCTGGAGAAGATTATTCCGTAATCCATGGTTTGAGGGTGGCTATAGGAACGCTGAACGAATGTTCAGAAATTCAGCACGAGAAGAGAACGTCCTTAAACGAGAGTGCTAGTAAATTGGTAAACAGAGGCAGAGTGATATGTATTACCAGTGCAAGGGACAACAGCAATATGAAAAGTTTAGAGAACATATTCCTGAACGAGTTGGCTCAAGAAAACAAAGCTGCTTTAGCTTCGGATCAGTTAGTATTCCATTTACAAACGTTGTTCGATGTTGACAGCTATAGATATTACAATACGATCGTTTCTCTTTTATTACAGTTTGATACCTGTGGATTATTGCCACCTAGTTATACTGAACATTTTTCCTAACAATATAGAGTCGCAAGTTACCAGCCAGGGACCCAGAGAGGTATCGTTGTTCACGTTTCTGCAAATTCTTTGCATAGTTTACAGAGTATCTTGCTTTAGGTATCGCCGTTGTTAATGGTGGAAGTACACTCGATCAAGGCTCCAGCTCTACACTCGAAACTTTCTCATTTAATCCTGTCTCACTATGATTTGGCGAGTACAACGGTCACCGGTATACCCATGAAGGAAGAACAAAATGCCAGCTCCTCTGCTAATTACGATGTCGAGATATTTCACTCGTCGGCGGCGCATTCCGCGATTTTGAAAGGTATTTTGACACTAATAGAAAATGCAAAGTAAGGAACCCTTAAATAAATATGATTTTATCGTTTTCGCAGGAAATCCGCAAGACTCGGCCTTGATTAAAACGTTCAGAAGATTCGAAGAGGGATCGGAGTACGAAACGGTGACTTTGAAGTGGTGTACTCCGCGAGGATGCAGCTCAACGGAAATGCAAAACTGCACTGCTATGCACAGGATCACACCGGTGGACGTAAATAGTAGACCGTCATCTTGCTTGATCAATTTCCTGTTGAACGGTCGGTCCGTGATGCTTGAAATGGCACGGAAAAGCGGAGGTAAAACTATATCGCACTTGCTCGCCGCACACGGTGGCGAAATCTTTATACACACGTTGTCTACTGCCAGAAGCGTGTTAGAGGATCCACCGTCTATCAGCGAAGGTTGTGGCGGACGCGTGACAGATTACCGAATAACTGTAAGTAACGTGAACGGTATACCGCATAGGTTTCGTCTCTATTATAACTGTTGCGTTTGTCACAGGATTTTGGAAGACTGATGAGGAATAACATATTGGTGCCTTTGAAACAAAGTACGAACAGCAACGGCGAAGGTCCAGCAGAGAAAATGAGGTCCAGATTGGAGAGGCATACAAAATATTGGCCGATCACCATTTCCAGTACACTAATGTATAATTTAAAACAGGTAGATTCTGTTGCAACATTTCGTCCAGTGGTGGCTCGCGTATAGGCACTGTGGAACTGCAGCACGCCCTATTTCCACTTGATATTATCGATAACATTTAATGAGCCCTTTTTCCTTTAATTCTTTCTTTATATTTGTACAATATATATAAACCTTATTTTAAATTAATTTTAAAAGAAAGGTTAAACATTTTCTGGAGCAGCACCCACTAATTCTAGCTACGAGCCGCCACTGGTTTCGTTTTACCGACTAGATCTTACCAACGGTGACACTCGCGTGTTTCAGTTGATAGACCCGCTGCCAGAATTGATGGTGAAGGAGGAGCTTACCGCGGAGGAGGTATTACAATGCAAACAAGTGATCTTCAGCTTGTTACAATTGGAAACGAAACACGAGGCGTTGCCATTGCCAAGCATTGGCGGCGGACGCGGCGGTAAAGGCGGTGTACGCAGAGAAGAGCATTACAGGCTGTTGTGGGGAGAACTGGAGACGTTCCTGAAGCATCACGCGAACAATTCCGCGGCTCATTCCGAAGTTCTAACCTGCCTTCTGGACGTGCGGAGCAAGGACGACAAGGATAAGGTTGAATTAGACCAGGCGTTGCGCGAATTGGACGGGTAAGTAGGCGCTCTCGAACACGAATATAGGGATACAAACAGAGAAACGCGTTACAGAGCGTATTCGTTTCGTGTTGAACAGGTTCGGGAAAGAGGACGGAACAGCCCGGGCCAGCGTGATAAGAGCGACCACCGATTCGCCGATGTCGCCGCCGCCGAGTACCTCGATGTCTTTGGGGAAGCAACTGCACAAGGGCAGTTTCTACGCGCCGAAGAGCCTGCTGGACATTTGGTTGCAGCGTAGCGCGCCCAAGGAGAAGAAGCCCGATTTCCACGGCAGAGTGAACAGCGACGGTCACAAGGCCAAGTTGTATCCGAACTTGAAGGAACCCGGTCGTGAACCTCGCGAGCCGATTCTAGAAGGCTGAACATTAGCTACCGTATTATCCGATATCAAGATCGATTATATCTGGAGAGCCTGTCGATAAATAATAATTTTTTAATTTACACGTTTCTCCCACGGAGATGAGTGTGCATTGCTGTTCCATTCGATCCGAGGGGACGGGCGATTTATCGCGAAGTGGGAGACGAAGGAACTAATCGGGAGGACGGGGAGATCGGCCGCGCGCACAGGTTACGAGTGCACAGTTAGGCAGGAAAGTGTATCAGTGGTGCAACGAAAGCGATTCGCCGGCCTTGTTCCCCGCACGTTGCCCGCTCGATCTCCTCGCTCTCCTCGCCCTTTTCCTCGCCCTCTCCGCGTCCCACAAGGTTTTATAGAGCAGACACGTCTGCCGGGTGTCTGAGCCACCGCGATACGTTGACCTCCAATCGAAACTATAGCTCTATCGCCACCTCCCTACCCGCTTGAAATTCCGTTGCTAATCGATGGAAGGAAGGAAGGTACGGAAGGAAGGAGGAAGGAGGAAGGAAGGAAGGCGGGCAGGCCAGGCAGGCAAGCACGGTGCAGAGCACATAACATAACGCGAACACGAGAGCCTGTAGAAAAGAGGGACCGAGACAGAATCGACGGACGAGGAGAAGCACAGAGGGAGCAGAGGCGGAAGGGGATCAGAGAGTACAAGTGCGTGACGTAATGGTTCATTCATCCCGAGACAGACGATATCCCGGTCAATGGTGTACATATACACGGACACACGCACCGCTATATACACGTCTCGATACATGGGCCGCGCGTTCGTTCGCGCTCTGGTCTCTCTCTCTCTTTCTCTCTCTCTCTTCTTTCTCTCTATTCGTGTGTTCGTGTGCACCAACGGTGCGAGCTAGCGTGTAACCGTGTAACCCGTATCGCTGTGTGTCACGTGAGATGCACACGTGCACGCGATTGCTCTGTTTGGTTTGCTCGTTCTTCCCCTCGTCTCGCCTCGCCCCGCCTCGCCTCGGCCAGTTGCACCGTGCCTCCGCCGCTCCTCCGGTTCTCGGAGTTCTCCTCTGGTCCACGCAACTTGCCTTAGGTCACTGACGAGGTGACGAGATCACGAGGCAACGAGATTGCTGCAGCCTCGTGTATTTTCGTTCGCGGTTCCTTCCCGATCGAAATTCACGCGAGACTGTCTGGCACCTCTTCCGAGGCCGTTGCGCTCTTCGTTAACTTTTCCGACAATGGTAATCGCGAGAAGTCAGATGGGTCAATGCCGCGTGCACTCGTTTTCATACAATTTCACGGGGAGAGAGAGAGTGAGAGAGAGAGAGAGAGAGAGAGAGAGAGAGAGAGAGGGAACATTTACTGTCGCGTCGCAGCAGGAAAAGTAAATTAGAAATATTGATCGGTGGGTATGCGCGGCGGTACGTGCAGGCGGTACCCGCGATGAAGAGTCCGCCGTTTATAATTTAGCTCGACTATCTAGCCGAAATATCGATCCTGGCGAAGGGTCATTGAACGTACCAGCGAAAAGAGAAACATCCCCGCCGCAGTCCGCCGGATATAATCGGTAACGTGGCACGATGGTCGTGACGGTGCGCGCGACGAGCAGAACATGCTAAAACGATATAAACAAATTAAACGATACATATGTATATAAAACCACCCCCACCGGAAATCGGTCGGACCAGTCGCGGAGAATACGAATAAATTACCATCGATGTCTCCGTGTAATTTCGGTGTCGGCCTGGTCGTTAGGAAGACGCATCGATAATGCATGGCGTTATCGATTCTCGGTACGCATCGGCTAGCCCCGCGAAGCGGATATCGACCCACGGTGGGCGCGGGAGAGCCGGGACACTCTATAATTCATCGTCGTTCCGCTTCCTGGTCTTTGTGCCTTCCAGGCAGGGTCAACGCTTCACCCTGTATCGAATTCCTCGTCCGTGGAATCGGTCTCGACTTCTCAGCAGGGAGTTCTCGTTCGAGCAATCCGTTGGTCTTCGGGATCCCTGGGCGATTGACAGTCGATCGAGGACTATCTGGACGTAGCCGCACGATGCAGTCGCTGCTAACGGTCCCACGACAGACGCACAATTCCACCTAAGCATAGGAAATTGTTGAAAATGTCGAGATTTATAACACGTTACCTACCGTTCCGTAGGAGTTGCCCGTAAAAGTTTCCTCTTCCCATCGAGAGAAGAATCCCCCTATATCTGCCCGTAATATTCCGGACGGAGTATACATGCCGGTTGAGAGGCCAGGTCGGAGGGACGAGGCAGGGATGGAAGCTAGGTGCCGGAACGAAGCGGGCGGGTCGAAGCGAGGCAGGGCGAAGCGGAGAGAAGCGGAGAGAACCGAGGGAACATAATCTCCCAGCGGGATTTTCGACCCTCCAAGCGTTTCGCATCGGGGCTAGGAAGAGACCGGGTGATCGTTAGCACGAAGGGGACTTTGAAAAACGTCTCTTCCAGAGAGAGAAGCAGCTGGCGAGCAGCGGGCGAACCAGGCAAGCGGACGGGCGAGCAGGCAGGCAGGCAGGCAGGCAGACGCAGAATTGAAAAGGGGCGACAAAGGGACAGCCCTGACCCTCGGGGATCGCAGCGGGAAAGCGGGTCCTGGGCGCTTTCCTCCGGCTCAATGGAATACGTTAGCACGCGACTTGAAATATTCAGAGAGTAACCGTGCTTTCGGAGAAATTCGACGACCGTGTTTCCGGAGTTGTACCTCGACCGGTCGAAACCTTACTCCGAACAACAGATTATTAGCATTTCTTTTTTTTAGCCCTTCGAGGTCCAAACAAGTCCTTCCTGCTGTAGCAATTCAATTATATGTACTTCCTGTTCGGAACACGTTCGGAAATATTCAAAAGAATGCAAAGCGAAAATAGTAAAATAAATAAGACTATCGGTGGAAAAGTTATTGACGGATTTGGCCTGGCGTGGGACTACAAAAGGGTTGCTACGCGCTCCATTATTTAGACCCTTATCAAGACCCGATGACCTTATATGTGTAGGCTAGCTGCGGACTTGGAGGGTTGTGGTCGATCCAACAACGACGACGTTCAAGTTTCTCGTCTGTTCCGAATGTTCTCTTCGCTGCGGTGATACTCGTTCCATCCAGGGCCCAGTTGCTGGAGTACGGAAGACAGTTTCGTCAAACTCGACACAAAACTGTGTTGTACACGGGGCGCACTGTCCGAATAATATTTCCGGCCATTCGTCTCGGTCGACGAATCTACAAAGAACGACTGTTGTCTTCACCGTGGTCGCGGAACAAGTTCCTTGGCCTTGGACGCAGTGTCGGAAAGGGATAACTTGTAACATCCTCGAGCGTCCACGCGGTCGATTTCTCCTTCTGCGATCTGCAACGACAAAAGTCAAATTTTCAGCTAAACCGTTTGAACGTCCGTGTTTTTTCACGCAAGAGTACAGAGATGTCCGGCACGAGAGAGAGAGACCGGGAGAGATAAAGCGTTCCATCCTACGGTACACCGAGAGCCGAGCAGTGTCAGCAAGAGGAATCGAAATCGAAAGTAGAAGGTAGAACGAGAACGAAGAACGGTGCACGAGCGGGCACGGGCGCGAGCGTGGGCGCGGGTGGAGAGGGTGGAGGGTGTCCCTCGAATCGTCCCCGCCATGGTAACGTCGTAGCACGTGCTCGCTACGTCACCGCGTGTTTACAGAGAGATACCTATAGCCGTACTCGTGACCTTGTGTTTTGTATATATCATCCTCCCTCCTGACGCCCGCGGGATTCCCCCCCGCTTTCCCGCGGTCTCGGGAATACCCCCATCCGGTGTGTATCGTCTCTCGTCTCTCCTCTCCCTTTCAGCGTCCGCGTCGAGGCGACTAGGCGAGGCGGGCGAGGCAAACTCCCCATGAGGCAACCAGTTGTTCCGTCTGTGACGTAACGGGGTATCACACGACCTGTCGGTGCTTTGTTGCATCCTGTCCCGCTCGCCTACCTCGCCCCCGCCGCCGTTCGCCTCCCCCCCCGGGCTACACAGCCTCGCGCACCCCGTCCGTGGACTAGGTTCTTTCTTCGTCTGTCGTTGGCCTCCTTCTCTTTCGATTGTTCCGACTCCCGCGCGCGTTTCCAGCCTCTCTCTCTCTCTCTCTCTCTCTCTCTCTCTTTCACTATCACTCGGTCTTCGTCGTACCCGATGCTAGCCGACCTCTTTATCTAGCCGAGTTTCCCTGTCTCTTTTCGCTTCTCTGTCCGTCGATGTGTACACGCTCGTCACCTTCCCTCTCGCTCCCGTTTCGCTCCCGGGTGGCTCTTCGTCTCGCGAGAGAGCACCGTGTTTGGAATTCCCTTTCCAACACCCCCGACCTCCTCCCCCTCCTCCTCATCATCCTCCTCTTCCTCCTTCTCCTCCTCCCCTTTCCTCCGTCGCCGCCTCCTGCACCTCCTCCTCCTCGTGCACGGGCACTCTCCGTGTTCGGTTCATATGTATGTACACGACGCGGTGCTGGCTACGTGTGCACATAGACTCGTGTGCCACTACTCTCCTCGTGACGCAAGAGAGTGAAAGTGAGAGAGAATGCCGACCGAAGAGAAAGGGTAGGAGGATGGTTTAAATGGGTGAACGCATATCGCCTCGAAGGTCGTGCCGGAGCCGACTGGGTCACTGGAACGGCCGCGATGACCCCGCGCCGCGTCCCTTCGCACCCGGTTCCCTCTATCGCGTTGCCAACTGGAAAACTTGCCACGGAGGCGGCGCGAAAATAAACGAAGTAGCTCCCCGTGTCCCGAATTGCCCGTCCCTAAAAGCTCGTCCCAGAGATCTTTGTCGCGTTGTTGGTTCATGCGTTCGGCCAATAAGGAACGGGTGCAACGATAGTCGACGACAGAGCTGCTCAGCCCGTACGGGCAACGATTTTAGCGCTTCTCGGGGCAACGCTGCGTGTATTGGTCACACACATTGTCGTCATCTGCCGAAGACGGTGACGGAGGCCGACTACTGGGTACGTCGTGATTCAGTGAAATAGAATGAGCACTCCTCTGAGTCACTTGCCCGTAGCTGTAGCTACTGGCATCGACGGGCGCCCTTAGGCATGTTGAACAGCTCTGGTCGACGACGTGGGTCTGGCATGGGCCCACGGGGGCCTATGCGGGCTGGTGACGTCATTCGCATCAAACATCGTCGGTACATCTCACTCGAGAGGGCGTGGTTCTTAAACCCGCCCATTTATTCACGAATCCGAACAAGTAAAATACGCTGCCCGTACGGGCGATAGCCGAACGGCGGCCTGCGTTCCGACAGTCTCCAAGGACCGTTCTTCTCTCTCTCCCTTTCTCTCTCGCTTGGATCCCGATGGTCCTCGATCCGAGTGACTCGCGTTGATCCTGCTCTCCGCGATCCTCCGGAGATCTCGTTGGCCCCCGAGGTAAGGGGAGGGAGATTCTCCAAAAGATCGACCCGTTCCCGTGGAGGACGATTAGCAGCCCCGTTGCCGACCAGGATTCCACTGGTCGAGCAACATTCCCCACGGAGGAAAGTTTCTCCGGCGACGCGCGCTCTCTCTCTCGCGTTCCTGGCAGCGAACCACGGAGGCGGCGGAGAGCCTTCTCTCCTTAATTTTAGACGCTCGGGAGGCGCGTCTCCCGACGAAAATAATAACCCGCGACGTTCGTGGCTCGGCTACTCGCTTTATTTCTGTTCGCAAACGCGTCGAAGCGTCGCGAGAGATCGGCTGGAGCCGAAGACAAGCCCGTCGCCGAGCTCGTCTCGACGAGGCTGGCTCTCGGAGAAAGTCGAGGAGCGCGAAGTCGGCTTTCACTTGCGCCGCGCGAATATTTCTTGGCCGATCCTCGTCGCCGCAGCAACGTCGAGTAGTCTCCTTCTCCTATTCGGTGAAAAAAAAAAATAATTTGCACGGTGTGGCTTCGGTGTGGACGATACAAAGCGCCGCCATTCCCGAAACCGCGGCGGATCGTCCTCCTTGCATTCGCCGATTGCAACCTACGCATTGTGTCTGCATGCACCGGTGCATACGCGCCAGCGAGCTCTTTCACCGCCGCCGCGTTTGATCGGAGCCGTTCCGCTTCCAATTAACCGACCAATTAACGGCTAAATCGCGATTGGTCACCGTCGAATCGGCCAGATCGTCGGACGACCGTTCCCACCGAAACGCCAGGCATAATAGCTCCTTTCAGGTCCGATTAATTTCGAATCGATTGCCGGCTTGTTTGGGCCGCGCGCCACGCCGCAACGTTCGTTGCGGGCTCGGTTAATGGTCGCGTAATTGCAACAGCGCGAGCGCGCGCAGCACCATTACCTCCGGAGAAACCGTTAAACGCTTTTCCTCGATTACACCCGGTACCGCGTTCGCGACTTTTCCGAAAACTTGCTCCAGCCCACGATTTACGGTCGCGCTCCCTGAAACCGTCGACGGCGGTCGAGTCTTCGGCGATTCCCAACGACGAGAGCTAACTCGGCCACTCCGGGACCGCACCGATCGATATTTTATAATTACCATTCCCGCGCCGTTTATTACGCGTGTTTTATAATAGACTCGGTGGTTCACAGGAGTTAGAACGTTTCCGTTCGGTCCCGGTCTTGGTTCGGTTCGGTCGGGGATTTAATTAAGTCCGAGCCCGACCAAGGTCAGCGAGTCGAATCGCCGGTGGTCCACGGAGGTCGAGCGGGGAGCGAACCGACGAAGAACAGGATCTCCGCGGCGAGTATCGACGCAACGTTGACGGAGCGTCCGACGGGGAACCGATTAATCGGCCCAGTGAACTTTCGCGCGTGTTAAAAATTAACAAAAGGCGGACGGGAAAAAGGGGGATCGATCGAGGTAAAAACACGCCGATGCAGCTTGTAGTAGCAGCCGTCTCTCTCCCCTTGCTCTGTCGCGTCGCATCCGATAAAACTCCGACGGTCGCGTTCGCCGTAAAAATGCGAGTCGAGGATCCGGTAGAGAGAGAGAGAGAGAGAGAGAAGAAAAATAGCGGTGTTTTTCGCGTCGGGAGCACCGACGGGGAACGCCTGAACACGCCCCGTGTGGGCGGACTCCGTTTTCCCTCGACCGAGTTTTCTCGCGCGAGAACTCTATCCGAGATGCTCGAACGCTGGACGAAGGTCCGAAAAGCCGACCGCGTTGGCCGCTTGGGGCCCGCTCGGTAGAGGCACAACAGC
The DNA here is from genome assembly GCA_028454225.1 of Lasioglossum leucozonium. Lineage (NCBI taxonomy): Eukaryota > Metazoa > Arthropoda > Insecta > Hymenoptera > Halictidae > Lasioglossum > Lasioglossum leucozonium. The sequence goes on along the minus strand of CM052220.1, from coordinate 3,980,360 downwards.
ACAGCTCGTAACGTTTTCAAATAATTTATTTAACCTCGTACTTCGCAGTGACATCACGTTACTTTACAATGAGTCCAAGAGTTACACGTCGCTATTCGAGGAGAAACGAAACGTTTTTTTCTTTTTTTTTTTGTTCGGTCGCTGAAGCGCTCTATACACAAATGTTTAAAGAGAGAATATCGGGTGCACCGAGGGCGAGGGTTCTGGGTCCGGGTGTCAGGTGCCGCGACCAAAGGAATTCGGGAGATGTGCGATGTCGGGTAGGATGTATGTATATGTATGTGTGCGCGCGGAACGATTCGATTGGGAGCCGCGCAGACGCGAGGTCCGCGTCGAAAGCAAGGCAAAATCGCGATTCCCACTCGTTGCGACTGTGGCCGTGCGTCGCGAGGGAATCTGACATGTAAGAGGGAAGCTCTGCGGCCCTTCCCGCGATCGCTTCTTAGTTACGGTAAATGGCAGTAATAAAGGCGGTCCCGATCGATCGTCGATCATCGATCGTTCGAACGGACTCTGGACCTGACGCGCGAACGTCTTCGATCGGCCCCGATCTCGCCGGAAACAGCACACCTCTGTTTCCTGTTCACGGTGAACGTTCCTCTGCCGATTCCTGGATCTAGTATACTGGGAAACCACAGGCTTCTCCGATCGCTGCTTATGGCTTATATCCTATAGACGGGACGAACGGGGGAGAGCTCGTCGGTATTTCTCGAACGTCGCGAAACACCGCGCTCCGAATTTCCGCTTTGCCGAGAGACCGAGAACGAGATGTACCATTTTTCTTTTCTTTCCTAGGGAAATAGTAAGTAAGGGAGAGAGTAAAGAGACTCGCGACGATCGAGCAGATAGTCTCTTCTCAGACTTTTGTCCGGGCTTTATCCGTGTCTGACAAAACGTAAAAACAAGAACAAAAAAAGAAACAGAAACAACGGATGTATCATGAATGAGAAACAAAATGGAAGAATGCTTGTACGTACGAGTGTGTGAACGTGGAATGTATTTGAATGTAGTACGCGAAGAACAATTTGCCTCTTTGCCAGTCGTCGAGATTCATTTGCAAAGAAAAGAATAATCGCGCTACACTTGAGTCCGGTATGGTTATAAGAAGACTAAAAACTATACTCTCTCGCTATTGATTCGTAGTAGTGGCGGTGGTAGTAGTAGCAGTAGCAACAACGATAGAATAATAATAATAATAATAATAGTAATAATAATAATAATAATGGTAATAGCAATAATAATAATGGTAATAATAATAATGATCATAATAATCGTAATTATAATAGCAATCGTAATCACCCTCGTAGTGGTGGCTCGCAGACGCGCGTCAATCGATTTTTGGGGGGAAAATTGCTAACTTTATATTCTCTATTTTCGACACATCGTCCGCAGAATAAATGTTGTCCGTTCATCGATCATCGTGATCGTAGTTGGTCGCTGTCGTCGTTATCCTGGAAACGTGGGATCCTCGACACCCTTCCGCGAACTCGCACACGACTATGTATACGCGTGTATGTATATAAGTATATATATATATAATATATATATATATAAATAATTTATCTATATATATTTTTCTACATCATCCCTTGTCAACGAAACGATCGATGCGGAATGAATTAGGCGCTAAATAAATAGAACTGTTCGCTACAGTTTTGTTGTTGTTGTTGTTGTTTTTTTTTTTTTATTATTGGATAGATTGATCGACGCCAGAGCCGCGTCACCGGTACTCTCTTTCCTCATTTTCCTCGTTCGACTTCCTCTTGCCTTTTCGCATAATTTTGCTTCGCTGGCGCGTTTCCGTGTTAAAGGAGAGGGGAAGGGGGACGCGACGACACCGACAATCGATGCACCGGAACTGTCTGAAATCTCTTCGGTTCCGTTACCGTTCCCTTTCGTGCAACGCGAAAGAAGCGCGGCCCCGCGTATCAAATAATAATAGGGTCGGTACTAAAGGGCAGCCCCTCGGCCGCGCAGTGTTCTAAATTGCAAATATATATTTATATATATTTATATTTATATAATATGTATATTTATAAAATTTGAATGAACGTTTTCGATCAAGCTATTTAGTGGTTTCTTTCTTTTCCTCTTGTATTTTCCGTAATCTCTCGCTCGTTCTTTCTCGCGTTCTCTCGTTTCCACGTTTCGGACACACGCAAAACCCGCTGTTCTCACTCTCGCATTGTCTCATTCATTCCGTAACTCTCTCTCTCTCTTTCTCTCTCTTGACGTCTATTATCTCTCCGTGTTTCGTCGTCGATCGCAATATCTCATCGCGTAAGTAGCTCCCGGATAGCGTACTCGTTTCGGATCGCTTGGTTAGTCTCCTTTGTTATCTCGATTATCGTCGGGACGTCATCGTGTCGTCGCCGATATTCCGTTTCTCGTCGATCGAGCGGGTCTGTCTGTGTTTCGTGTGCCCGCTCGAACGATCGACGACAACCGCGAATTAATTGCAAAAATACTAGTTAAATCCCTGTACACGAAAACCTCGACGCGACAAACGGGGTGTTTGGTGGTCGCGTTTCGCGTCGGAACGCCGCCGCGCCATACGCGTGTACCCGAAGTGCTTCCGGTATCTCAATGTTATATATATGTATATATGAGTCGTTTGCTTGCTTGGATGTGTGTGTGTGTGTATGTGTATGTGGGGGTGTATGGCATTGTGTATGCGTTTTGTAGTTTCTAGGTTTCTGCCGCCACTCTGTCACTCGTTCTCTCGTTCTTGGTGGATTCAAAAAAGCGTTACTTTTATTTCCTTCTAAAGTTTCTTTTACTTACAAGGTATTTGGTTTTGCTTCATGCATCGCTCTGACATGCAGATTCGTTTAGGTATATAAATTATGGTAATGATTCTGTATTATAATTATAATAATAATTATTATTATTAATATTAATATTATCATTGTGTGTTCGGAGTACCGCCCGTTTAATTCTCTTGCTGGTCACGGAATCAGTTGCTCGATCTTTCTTTCTCTAACATCCTAATCATACGGTTCCCGCTATCTTCTCTTTTAGAACGCGTCTCTATCTCTGTCTCGCACACGCATATACACGCACGCATACATACACACGTTTGCTCTCCCTCTCTCTCTCTCTCGCTCGCTCGCATACGCACAACATTCGCGCATTCCGGCAACACGCAACGCACAGACGCTCGCAGATATATACTTCTCTATATACGTGTATACCCGAAAAAGCGTGTCAACGTGTTTTCGTCCTATTCGAGTCTCGCGCTCGGTAATTCATCGGCAGCCTTGAACACGCGGTACAAATCATGGTACAAAGGAATGATACTATCGTTCTCGTCGATAAAAGGCTACGGTCGGTCTCGCTATCGTGTGACGCGAAAGCTGAGAAAGGGCTAGATGAATTGGTGGGAGGCGTGGGCAGACGGTGTTAACGGTTTTAGGCAGGGAAACGGATCCGCTGGAAAAGGCAGCATCGAGATCGCCTCGTTCGGACGAACCGAAAACAGAGGATAATATATCCGCGGCAGAAAACCAGAAAAAGCAGGAAAAGCTCCGCGGGGTCTCTCGCTCCCTTTCTCTAGGTGTTTTCCTCCGTCGATTCGCGATCAAACGATGCACACCAAACACCGGTGGAACAAGCGGAACCGATACGTATGTATATATGTACTTCCGTGTCGCCGTGAACCGTCGAGAGAAAGCGAAATGAACCAGAGGCGGCTACGGAAAAAGCAAAACTCGCGCGTCATCTTCGAGACGTTGGTCCGAGAGCTTTACCTCTTTTCTTTCTGCCTTCGATCGGGAGAGAGGCCTCTCCGGCGATCGATCTAAAAACCGGCAAGGTGCCTTTCGCAAGGTGTAACAGTCCATCGTGTGCACGAGAGCGCTCTATTTTATACACGAATCTCATGAAGAAGGAGGTGTGTGTGTCTGTATGTGTATGTGGTCGGCAAAGAGACAGAGCTAAGTGGTGAACGTAAAGCGTGAGAATCGTATAAAAATAAAACGGCAGGAACAGAGGCGAATGGGGACAGCATTTGGGAGACGTGGAACCGATTGGGAGAAATAGGTGGTGGTCGTTAGTGCGAGAGGGGAGGATAGATGAAGAATCAAAGTGCAAGGGTCTACAAGAAAGGAAGAGATAGCGCATATATGTATGAGTGAAAGAAAAAGAGAGAGAGAGAGAGAGCTGGAGCGAAGGAGAATCATCGAGAAACGATCGTGATGGTGCGATGGTAGCTACAAGGTCTACTATCCTTGACCCTGATCGGTGACCCTGGCGGTTTTTAGAAGCGCCTCGCTGCGATCAGCGTTAGATTGGCGGCCGACACGAGGGTGCTGACGTTGTTGCTCGCATTGGTGGCTCCCTGGCTGGCGGTGGGTCACTTCTTGCTCTTCTTGGTGGGCGGCTCCTGCGCGTCTTGCGAGTCCTCGGTGTCCTCGCTGTCGGTCGGTCGCGGCGTGTTGTTGCTGTCCTCGTTGTCGTTGTCGTTCGTGGCGAGGGAATCGTTCGTGTCTTCGCTGGCGACCGCGACCGTGATCGGAGTCGCCGGTTTGTCCATCGAGTCCTCGGTGAACGACGTGGTCGTGCTGTTCTCGTCGATGGCCGCTGGATCAATACTGCCTGGCTCTTTGCCGTTCACCGCCACTTCCTGATTGCTGTCGTCCGATGGCTCCGTTGCCTCGCCGTTGCTCGGCGGATGGGAGTTCCCGTTCTCCGTCGATCCTGGAATACCATCGAGCAGCTCCGGCTTTAGCTCGGACGCCACATAGTGTGTCCACAGCGCCAGCTCCACCCTGTGCGGACTCCAAGTCTTCCCGTTCGACGCTGAAACCGAGCAATTCATACCCAACATTTATCTATGCCGCCCTGCCCTACCCTGTCCTATCCTGCCCTGCCCTGCCTGTTCCGTGACCCAAAGTGTTCCGGTAATCTTGCTCTCTCTCTTCGGCCTTCGATCCCAATTACTTGCAACACCCTCTAACTCCACGGTTAACTTCGATTTCCGATTCGATCGCGACTACCCCAGCGACAACTCGGTTTACAAATCAATTAACGCTCGCACGATGGGTTAAATTCTGTTTAGACCCGAACATTTCTATACCAATGTTTATGCAAAAATAAAACCGCCAATTCACCGATACAGGATCTACTCGGACCGGACTATGTTTAGCGACGGTGACACTCACTCTGTTTGTTCAGCCTCTCGACGGTGTTTTGAATGTGCTGGACGAAGTTGAGGTACTCCTTGGTGGTGTAATCGATGCCCTCGATTTCCGGTATCGCCATCAGGCATTCGTCCGCCATGAACGGTGCATTCTCCGGCGACGCCGCTGCCAACAGGGCCGACGCCATCGTGGTGCCCACGCCTTTCAAATTCGAGAGTGCCGTGATCGCCTGTTCAAGGTTCGGAAGCTTTTTGAACGCCTTCTTCGTCTCCGCCATGACCGCCCGTGGCGTGTTCACTTTGACCAAGTAGTTCAGCTGAGGGTAGAATTTGCCGCGCTGCGAACAATCGAACGGGTTGCGATACCGTATCGTGAATAACCCGATATCTCGAGATCTTGCCACCTGAAACCAGTGTGAACGGACCTCCCCCGCACACACATATATGTATATGTGTACTCACTGTTTGCTTCCATTTCATCGTTTGCACCAGCTCCTCGTGATTGAGATGCGCGTCCTTGCCGCGCGACTTGATCTTCTTTGGAAGCTCATTCTGATACCTGCGAGCAGAAACAGATATCGAAACGGTTTAATTAATCGTGCGATCAATTCCGCCGCGTAAAATAGGCAAATTTACGGCGGGAAATTCTCGGTGTGTAAGAGAAAATCGTGCGTGGCAAGAGGACAGGGTTAATTCTCGAAATGGACGAGGAAGGAGATCGCGACTTGGCACCGCGTGCTTCACCGAACCGGTGATGTCACCCGATTATTCATCGGCGGTGTACTCGGAAACGATCAAGAGTCGCTCGGGAGGATTTAAAGAGCCGGGGGCCGGGAGGAGCTCGCTGACGCAGAAGACGCGCGCGATCAGGTTTGGGTGTCCACCCTTTTTTCGAAAATCTGGTTTCCCCTTGTCCGAGAGAAAGAAAGAGAGAGAGAGAGCACGGCCGAGATTCAGGTAACGCTTCCTCCTCGTTTTTTCCCTGGCCTCTCTTTGTCCCTATTATTCGGGTCATCGACACGGGCAAGTTTTCGCTTCGCCGTTGTTCTTCTCCGGAGAGCAACGGGCTCTCCGCAGGCCGTGCGCGGAAGCGAGACGAACGACGACGAGAGGAGACGCGGGACGGGAACGGTGAGTAAACGAAGAGAGAAACACGCTAGCTTGCTCGCTCTCTCTCTTTCTCTGTCTCTCCCTGCGCGTGGTTTTATTGTGGGTAAGAGTTTTCGGAGGTCGCCCCGATCAGCTGTACCGGCCGAAGAGCTAAACTTAGTTACGGATAGTTTGTATTTCATTCACAATAATGCGACACTTGGACACGTGTTCCCTTGAATGACGAGCAGAGTCGCGTGCCGTGCTCTCGCGTTCTCGCATTCTCCCGTTCTCTCACCCTGTCGTCTCTTCGGAAGAGGCCACGCTAACTCGTACGCAGCTAGAACGATTATCGAGGCATGCCGCTCGAAACAATTACCAGCCCGAGATAGCGTTCCGCGACCTTTTCGATCAATGGACTGCGCGCTCGAAAGCGGTCGCGAACCGGTGGAATGTCCGCCGATAATCCCTCCGGTGCGGCGATGGCCCGGCAAAACGGTGCTCGCATAAACTTTGCACCGATGTCGGTCGTCTTTTGTTCACAAATTTTTTTTATTGCGAACGATTAGGAACCGTTAAAAATATCGGTGTTTCACGATTTTCAAGCTGCAACTGTGACGCCGTTTTCCTCGCAGCTAGGACGATTGCAACTTTCTTGTGCTCGTGACAAAATTGAATAAAAAGATCAGAGGAAAAATATGATTGTTTCTAGGTTATTGAAGTAATCGAAGAGAGAAGGACGCGTCTACTCAGCTCTTCTTGTATCTCATAAAAAAATGTATCTCCTTTGATGTGTAGAAATTGTAATTTTTATAGTATACTAAAAGCTGTAAATCGTCTTTTACTGATTTTTTTTTACATAAGCGACCCTCTAAAATTAAAAAACAACGATTCGAACATACAATATAAATTTTAAAGTGTCCAGAATTAATTTCACCACTGTACTTAGCTCTTGTTTCTATCAAATTCAGTAATTCTTATTTTGCCCAAAGAAATCCGCAGGAAAACGATATCTACTGATCGCGCGTCCACGTTCGAAATCGTCGCAACGCGCCGGTCGCTGATTACCATACGCGAACCGGTTCAAAATTCGTCCGGTTCTCGCGAAACTCGAGACTCGCACCGATCGATTTCCCCGGAAGCCGAAACTCCGGAGTGGCTTTACCCGTCGCGATAAAGATGCCACCGCTTGGGGAAGATAAGCTCGCGATAGATCTCTCGCGACTTGGCAAAATAAAGCTGCCTCGGAGTCGATTTGCCTGGAGGCCGAAAGCCCATGCTCGCCCCCCTCTCTCTCTCTCTCTCTCTCTCTCTCTCGATGCGATTCACAGAAAAAGATTGTTCCTTCCGTGGGGAGACGAAAAGTGTCCCGTGTTATGTACAACACGTCGGATAGTTGTTTGGACGCGAGATCTTTTGAGACCTTGCGAGCTCCTGACACTCCACTCCACTCCACGCAAATGTAATGCAACGCAACGCAACGCAACGCACCGCAAAAACAACCTTGACACAATCAGCGCGCTTCAACGCGAGGATTGTGTCTCGCGAGAACTCGACGAGGCTTGTTTCTCCGCGACGCGACGCTTTTCCGCCGGGCTCCTTTGTCGCTTTTTCCTTTCCTCTCGCGAATCGCTCGAGAGCTCTCGCCGCTGTCGTCCCCCTTTCCTCGAGTTCCCGCTCTCGCTTTTCGACCAAACCTAAACAAGGACCGTGAGACTTTCCCTTCGCGGACACCCAGAAGAATCACGGTCTATCGGTACAAGGTACGAAACGAGCGCGGCTTTCCGAAATCCGCCCGACTACCGGACGATCGTCGCGGTTTACGATTTCCTGTTTTCGCGGGCTGTGGAAGCCTTGAATTTGGCACGGTCGCGGAACACGGCCTCGCCAAGATTCATCGTTATCGGGACGGCGCGAAGGACGCCGGACCTCGAGCCGAAATCGTTTTCCCATCGCTAACGGCGGCGGGACAGGCTATCGTCGCGCGCTGCGAAAAGAAAAAACTACGACCGAAGCGAGAGGGACCGCTATCGTCGACCACGAAGAACACGTGGCGCGTTGCACAACCAGGCGTTACAGCATCGGGAAAATAAACGGAGGGAAGAGCGATCGTGAAGTATCGATCGCGTAGAGAGAGAGCCGAATAAATGGTCGCGGAGAATAAACTCGAAACCGAGAAATTTTGTCGATCACAGAGATATTGTTCCGAAAAATGTACACGAGAAAACATTGAATGTAGCGCGTTTATTCGTGGGATACTTTACAGTAATTTTACATTATCGTTTCGAACTTTGGCTACGATAATGTTTGTTGTTAACGGCGCCACGGACTCGCCGCTCGTAATTCGCAAGAATTAGTTTCGCGCTCGCTCGTTCTCGCGATAAAGAAAAATGATAAAGCCGCGCTAAATATGTAAATCGATTCGGAACGAACGTCGAGATTTTTCCAAGAGAGAAAGAGAGAAATAAACCCTCGCGTTGGGAACATTTGTAATTTTTCAGTACGAAAATTTGAATGCGCGACGACAACGGAGTTTCTACACGGCGGATGATGCCAGGGCTGCTCGTGGAAGCGAACGTACAATCGAACGGTAAAACGCGATCGACAGGGGAATAGATGCCCATTATCATTGCCCGATCCCGGCTCGTCGTTGGGGAAGAAAGACTAAAAAGCCTCGACGCGGTATTCGACGAGACTCGAATCTGCCTTTAATTAATTGAGGCAGAGACACGGTGCGACGGCGAGGCGAGGCGACGCGACGCGACGCGACGCCAGAGGAATTGAAGCTCGCAAGCCGTGGCGTCTCGTCTCGTCCCGTCTCGTCCCGTCTCGTCTCGTCTCGGATCGACTCGACTCGTCGCGAGAACACAATTCCCGCATTTCAGGTACGAATTCAGGTACGAATTCAGCCTCGAATCTCAAAGTTTCACGGACTCGGATTTCGCCCAGGGCCAGCCAAATCCTATTCCCCAAACAAAGGGAAGAATCTCGACCGTCCCACTTTGATTTTGCCACGTTCGGGCCGGATACGCGAGGTCTTAGATTCTTAGGTCTAAAATTATATATATTATATATATATAACAGATACAGCGCGAGCTTCCCGGAAAATGGATTACCGGTTGGCGAGTGAAAAGAATTTTCAGCTCGACTCTGCACACGAATAAAATCAGCGAATATCGCGATCACAGGTTGCAACTGCGAACGAGTATGCAGTCGGTCGAAAAAGTATCCGCGCACTCTTCGATCGATGTAACTTTTTTAAAAGTGGACCGCATGACCCTGAGTTTTTTCGAGAATTTAGAAGAATTAGGTTGCTAAATGATTTTATGTACTGGCCGTTTCGTAAATGGCGGAAAAACAGGAGTAGATTCCTAATGCTTAGAGAAGAGAAAAAAGTTGTATTAATATAGGACCGGAAATTATTAGTTTCAGAGTTATTAAAATTTTTGTGCCACGATTCTCGTCGCATCGTCTTAGGGAAAACGTTCAATATGCCCACCTTCTGTCTCGGTACAAAAAATCTTTTCCGTACCTATGCCGATATAACTTTTATTTCTTCTCCAAGAATCAGGAATCTATTTCTAAAGTTTCGTCCACCGTTTGCGAAACACCCTGTACGCGTAACTTTGGAACTATCGAGTGACCCCAACCGATATTTTATCATCGAGGACCGGCACGGCGGTGGCGTCGTATAAAATCTCGTTAAAATCGAAGTTGAGAGACCTCCCTCGTCGGTAAATTTTCTACTTACCGGTCCGCGACGCCGGCGAGCCTTCCCGACCAACGGGCTCGGGCTCGCCCGAGCGCGAGATTTACGCGACTGCAGGGATTAAGCTCGGCAGAAATTCCGGCACGCTTCCCGACGGTGTATCGCCGTGGCCGGCCCCGTGATTTCTAAAGACGCGTTTCCGTGTAGCGGGCGCGCACATTTCGGCGTTCGTGTGCGAATATCGCGCGCTATCTGCAGCGATAACGATAGCGCCGAGCCGCCGGGATAGATCGATCGAAACCGACGGCGGAACACTTTCGTTCTCGACGCGGTACAAACACGACCGCTCGAAATTGAAAACGGAGCGAAAGAAACGCTGCGAAAGCCGATCTTCGGACGGGTAGTATGCCTTTGTCCGGAAGCTCCGCGGGTTATTTATTTTCGCGAGAAACAGGGTCGACGCGAAATGGGCCAGAATCGCAAGAAACCTGGACAAAAATTCACGTCTCCGTTAATTGTATACATTATTCATTACGACGAGGAACGGTTTCCGAGGAGTCTTAGAGATCTACTCCGGCATTACTTGTTCACTGTTTTTTAATAAAATTTTTAACCAGGAAACTGTTACGAATTTATCGCGAAACGACTTCGCGAAACAAAAAATGTTTACAGCTGCGAATTGCTGGGCTTATTTCACAGGGGTGGCGATGCGCGAGGGGGGCAGGGGGCTGCGAATCGGGTCGCGTGTCGGGGAAAAATAGGGACCGCGAAAAGAAGAGTGGAGAAAGGTTTTCGTGGATGGTGTGTCCGAGGGAGCCGAGTAGACGAGCGTCGAGCGACGAGCGTCGCCGTGAAAGCGACGCCGGCGAGTCGCCTCTTTCACTGGCATCGTTGCCAGCGCGACCGACGCGGCCGAATCTGCTCCGCTATCGACCTAAACCGTTCGAAAAATCCGCCGAAAACTCGGTGCCCGTTTCTTTCTCGGGGTTACGATGGTATCGATACTCGGGATGCGGAGGAGGGTACCGTGCGTCCCGAGGGGTAAATACACGGCTACCGAGAATCGAGAGGTGGGAACCGTGTAACGGCAACGTCGGGACTTCCTCGATGAGCTGGCAGAAAACGATTGCGGACACAGAAGTCGACGGGATCGGCCGAGGGAGTTTGGGAAAACCTGTCGCGATCGCGAAAATTTCAAAGGGAACAATAGGTGGGGTGGGGGAGGGGTGGGAGCAGACGACACGTGACGGATCGCCGGGAAACGAAGAGCGGCTAGAGGAGCGCGTATACATATCTCGTAGCGATTTGAAGAGATCGCAGTCCCCCGATCGTCGCCGATCGCGGCGGTGTCGACGACGGAGACGGAGACGGAGACGGCTAGGGAGGGTAAATACGATATCTGAAATCGTGGCTGGTCTCGCGAGGGGACCATACGGGTACGCGGAACAGCACGAAACGGAATGGAACGGAACGGAACGGTACGATTGCACACAGGTATACCGAGAGAAAGAGGGAGGGAGAGAGGAGCATAGGCCACGGGCACAGCCAAAGAGCGCAGGGAGGTAGGCGGCCACGGGACAGAGAGAACACACACGTACGCGTATACGTACGCGTAGAGCAGCGGTAGCGGTAGCAGTACGCGTACGCACACGCATACGCGAGGTAGACGGGCATGCGGTGGTACGCGGTGGCAACTGGCGCGCCACGGCACGGGTTCATTGTCCCGTGCGGTGCCCGTGGTGGAAGCCCCTCGTTGAAAAGGAGGGCCCCGAGTGTCGGGCGTAATGTGTCCACGGCATAGAACCGAACATTTACCGTACGACTTACCAGTTGTCCAGCTTGATCAGCTCCTCGGGTTTTTTCGTCTTGCGATCCGCCTTCAGCCTAAGCGCCTGCGGATAAAGCTTGAGGACGTGTTCGAACTGATTCGCGGTACCCTCCGCGAAGAAAGTCGCTGTGTCTTTCACGGAAGCCATTGTGATAACTGAGCTTCTCGGAACGGCCGTTGGGGCGCAGCAGCAGCGCCTCCGCACGTTATACGCGTCTCCGTCCCTCTGGCTCGCGGCTCTGCTATCTTCGTCGAAGCAGGGTATATATCTCGTACTCGGACACGGTTTCTTTCCTCTCCGCTCCTCTCCTCTCCTCTCTCTCTCTCTCACCGCCGAGCGATCCAGCTATCCTTCTCCTCCTCTTCTGGCGTTCTCACGTTCGCTGGTTCCCTCGTTCTAAGCGGCTCTCGCCGTCCTCCGCGCCTCTGTTCCGGTGGTGTGCGCTGTCCTCGCTCGCCGTCGTCGGTGCGCGCTCTCCCTCTCTCGCGGACCGACGGGTGCACCCCTCTCCGCGCGTGCCTCGGGAGAGGACCGACCACGCGAGAAATCCTATTTTACCCTCTGCCTCGTTCGAATTCTCTCGGTTTCACCGGCGGCGGTGATACGCGACACACGCGTGGGACGCGTTCACGATCGGTGCTCGCGCAACGAGAACGGTCTCTGGACGCGTGCACGAATCGAAAAGACTCTCGACGATAGGATACGATACGATACGGGACGGTACGGTATGGGACGGGACGGAACGCGGCGAACGAGTAGACACCGCGCACACTGGCACACTGTTTTTGCTCTCTGTCTAGCTGACGGCTCGGCGACGCGGGTCCGTTCGTTCGCGTTCCTCTTCCTTTCCGACGTTTATTCGATTTTCACCGTTACGGCTTGTTACTGGCCGACTCCAAACGATTCTACGTCACCGAAACGATATTTTGCACCGGCCCCGATCGAACGTAAGGCGGTAATCGAACGCGCACACACCGTGGCAATGTTTACGCGGTGCGAGGTGCGCTGGCTCGGGCTACGATGTCTCGTGCGTACACTCTCGTAAGGGAAAATCACCGTAGTTACACGCCGAGAACGAGAACTCGCCTTCGGACCTCGTTCGACTGTCCCGGGTGGGGAGCGCGACTCGACGTCGCCAATAGGGAGCAGCACCGCTCGGCGCGTATCCCCCTCTTCCTCTCTTGCTCTACCCTACCCGCCGACGTTTCCCCCTTGCTGACGCGCGATCGTTCTCTTTCTCGTCCCGTCCCTGTCCCACCTTCGCCCCGCGCGTACTTCCACCTCTTTTCTCTCACCACCCTTATATTATTTCTAAACGAAAATTTCAACGGTTCCGCGTGCGAACGCGCACGCCGCTGGTGATCGACGTTACCCGGGATATGTATAAAGGAAACAACGGTGCCCGCGACGACGATTTTCTATCGTAGGAGGAGGACGAGCAGCGGTATCGCAGCTCGACGTTCCGAGTCTCTCGCAGGCTCGTCGGAAAGGAGAACGCGCGAGTTACGGGAGCCGGGAACGCTCGGCTCGGAACCTCCTTTCTCTCTACCGAGAACTCGAGAGCGCCCGTGGCGTATGTGTTTCCCTCGGCGCCGCAAGATCCTTCCTCTCCTTTCTTTCTGTTTCTCTTTTTTTCTTTTCTCGCGATCTGCCCGCGACGAGCGAGGCTCGTACGAACGCGAATGCGTGCGGATTCCCCGCCGGATGTCCGCGAAGCAAAGACGGTCTTCCCCCACTGTTCTCTCTCTCTCTCTCTTTCTCTCTCGGTTCTCGTACACGCACGTTGCACGTCGCTCGTCGCACGTATGCACCCGACCGATCTACCGAACCACAACTCTCTCTCGGAATACACACGGTTCGTGCTCTCTCTCCCTCTCTCTGTCTCTCTTTCTCTCGCGTGCTTCGATCGGCCGTTCGCGAGACTGTACGCGCGCGGTACAGTTCACGTTCCGCAGCGGGGTACGTGCGCTGCTGGCTGGCTGGTTTGCTTGCTCTCTCTCTCTCGCTCTGTCTCTGTCTCTCTCGCGCGCGCGCCCCTTTCTCGCTCTATTTACTCACGAACGTCTCTGACGGTCCTCCCTCCCTCTCTGTTCTGCCAGAACGCACGGTCTTCTACCGATCGAGATTCCATGTAACCCGTGTTTCTCCTGCGTTCTCGTCCGTCGTCTCACGGCGGTGAGAGTCCACGCTCGAACGTCGTCGGTGAAGTCCCGTCGACGGTTTCATCGACGACAACGAGCCTCGGAACGATCGCGAGAGGAGAACGCGACGAGGACAGCGATATGCACGGTCGCCTCGAGTCGAGTTGCCTCGCCTCGCCTCGCCTCGCGTACCGTCGTCTTTTTCCTTCGCGAGAAACGGCCTCGGTTACGCTCTATCGCACGTTCGCCTCGGTACGAATCACCGCGTTCGATGGCTGTGTACGTACGCGCTCGCTTCGCTCGTTCCCTCTCTCTCTCGCTCTCTTACTCGTTCTCTCTTCCCCTACGCGTTTCCCCCTCTTTCTCTCTCTCTCTTTCTCTATCCCTCGCGCGGTCGCACCGTCTATTTCGAAGCGACGCGATACGCGAGTCTAGTCGAGCCGAGTCGAGCCGAATGCGCGCGCGCGCTCGCTCGCTCGCTCGAAGACCGAGCGAAAGAGCGGGCGGAGAACGATGCTCGAAGCCTTCCCTCGAAAAATGGGAACACGGAGCAGAGCGGAGTACCGCGCGCTTATGTTAGCCCAAGACCGCGTATAGTCAATCGTTCGTTCTCCTCTAGTATATGCTCACAATGCCTCGGTGTATACGGTATGCCGACTGTAGTGAAACGGACGACCGACCGAGGGCAGCGCTTTCGCTGCCTTCTGGCTGCTCCCCTTCCCTCGTGCCCCTCGGGACACTCTATCGGCGCGGAGCACCGCGCCGCGCCGCCGACCCTATCGCCCCCACCGACGGTGCTCTTTGCTCCCACTCGCGTTGCCCCCTCTACCGCTGGAAAACATAATTCGCTCTTCGTCTATCTCGTTGATCCCCCGACACCCCGCCCCCCGTCTCGCATTTGTCCGCTCTCCGTCGAAACGCGAGAATAGGACGAAGAAACGCGATGGATCCGCGTCTTTATTATGCGCGTTTCGTGTCGAGGTATCCGTCGTTCCGACGGGAACGAGGAGCGGTACGATTTCTCGCGCGCCGTATCCTCGTCCGTGAGCCAGCGGACGGACGGCGCGGCGGGCTCGCGGGCCGGCGGCTCCCAGCTCGCTCGGAGCGAGGCGGCCGCTCGATACGTCCTCGCGAAGGCGCGTACCGTTCGCTCGATCGCGCTGGGTCGTCCGACTGGAAATCGATGCTAAAGCCGGGGTAGAGTAGAGGCGCGCCAGTGCCAGCGTTGCCCTACGCCGTACCACGGCCGGCGCACACGGATCGCGGATCCCTGTGTGCGCCCGATGCCGCCTCTATATGCGCGAACACCGCCGCTCTATACCCCGCAACGTTAAACCGTGTGGGTAGAGACCGGGGTTCGTTCTACGAAGAGGTCGGAGCTTGTGTGCGACGCGTCACGCTCCGCGAATACGTCCGCGGGTGCCCCTCTGTTTTGCGCGTGCGCGCGACCGTCTGTGTGCCTACTTTCGTGCCAGCAGAAGTGGCTCGTACACGCACATGCACACGGGCGACCGCGCGAAACGGGGCATTTGTGGAAGAGGCGGGCGAACAACCCTCGCGTCGCGCCGAACCGAACGTATTTTCGAAAATTCTGCGAGCTTTCGTGCCTCGAGGAACAAAACGGCGATCCTCGTTGACGCGGCTCGCTCGATGGGAAGGGGCTGTTTTTCCCCCATGATGGATCATGGCGAAACGCGAACGATTTCGCAATTTTTCGTTGAAAACCGCGACAATCGCTCTCCGTCGTAGTCGCTCGGAAGCTTCGAGCGGAATGCTCGTTGGAAATTCGAATTGTATCGATTTTTCTCCGCTCGTCGCTTATCGGAATTCCGAATCGGATCGATTTAAATCTCTCGTCCCACCGTTACGCTTGCCCCCTCCCTTTTTTTCTCTCTCTCCCTAACGTCCGTGACCGTCGCGCAAAATTGCGACCGCTCCTCCTCGGAACGATACGTATTTCGCGCGAAGGGTTCGTTCGGTTGCGTCGCGCTCGTGTAAGTGAGAGAACGGGCGTTCTTCGCAGCGCCAGCATACGCCACACGCCCATACACCACCGTATCGGTACCACATGCCACGCTGGTGGCAGCGGAGCAGCGCTGGCATATAATCAGCCACGCGCGCGAGCGCGCCGCCGTATTGGTCGTACGAGATACCGGTGTGCTCGTGTAGGTACGCTGTGTATCGTCGTGAGATCTCTCTTCGCCAACCGAGCCATGCCCACGAGTACCATGGCACAGCGAACGCCTCGCTACCAATGTCAGCATCACTACCACCGATGCGTTCTATAACCGCTAGCCAGTCGACTATAGCCGTGGAAAGTGCCGAGCGAGCGCTTGCGCTTCGGTAACTTTCCATTGTCGTTGCTCCTGCGGAGCAACAACGAGCCAGCGCTCGTCGGAAATCTTTTGCGAAACCGTCGGATCGTCGGCGTTGCCGGGGCCACCCCTGAATATCCGCCAAAAATCCCCGTCTCGACTAATCCCCGTACCCCGAAACCTATTCCCCGACGCGTGTAAACGGGTCTTTGAACGGCGCACCGAGGACGCTTGCGGTGTTCGCGACCACTTTACCGACCATCCCTCGGTCCCTGAAACGACACCGGACTTCCCTACACAAGCGCGTTTACAACGTCTCCGTGTCCCCGTTAATTTACGACGTTGTTCGCCAGGATTACCAGGGCTCGTGTTTGCCCGGAGAATTTTGAAAATCGTAGGGTCTAACTGCGAAGGAGGAATTTCAAGTTCCGGCAGGTATGCGCGCGGACAATGGTGCAGGTAGTCGGACACCGAGTACCTATCGGGGGATGCGGCAGCGTTTGTCCCGTTGTCGGAACCCGTCGCGATGTTCTGAGAAATTTTTTATTCGCTGACTGCGATTTATCTTACGATTCTACTCGACTAGAATTTCTCGCCTTTCACGGCAACGCGAACACTGCGATCGCAGAGGGAAGGGGGTGGGCGCGTTTTCGTTCGACGAAGATTGCGAGACGAAAAAATGCTTGTTTACCGAATTTAAATGTCCGCCGCGGTAGCGGGAGGACAGAGGGAGTCTGCTGATTCGAATAGGCGGGTGAATATTCGGTGGTGAGAAACGAGCGATCGCGCCGTGACTCAACCCCGTAGGCCTAGAGCGCGAGTCGCGGATAATGTTACGAGGGACACGGACAGAAGGGGAAGACGAAGAGAAAGGCCGGTTTTCTTCCGAAGCGCTTTAGCAGCAGGCAAGAGGCGAGAGAACCGACCGGGCAGCCGACTATAAGCCCCGCATCACGGCCGTCGACTCACCGTTATGCGCCGAGCCCGAGCATCGGCGAAGCCCTCGTGCCCCCTATACAAAAGAGAGAGGCCCGACCCCCTCTGTCCCTCGGGCGCTTGAAATTCAACCCCGGCACTGTCGACCGCTGCACGGTTGCCAGATCGCCGAAGCAGGACGCGCGCGCGGTTGCAACGCGCCGTTATCGATGCTCACCGCACAGCCGGACAATAACCTAACCTCAAATTCAGCTGCAGAACGAGCACGGCTCGGTTCTGTTATCAGCACCGACGAACCGCAGAACTGGCCCCCTCGAAATTGAATCGACCGACGTTCAAAAGCGCCGAAAACTACTCTCGAATATGCCCCTGCTGCTCGAGCCCGCATTGTCTCTGCTCGACGAGTATTCGTCCCACCGCGTTCCTTTCTTCGCACACGAGCAAACTAGAGATTCGCGGCGCTATAGACGTTCAACTACGATTTTGTTCGCGTCTCTACGGCCCTTGACACATTATTTCGAAAAAACAGATCCGTCGATCATTTGTCGTTGGCAACTGGTCGCGCTCTCTTTCGGCTCGACTTATCCGTGTTGCCATCGAGAGACAGACTTTTCTCAAAGATCTACGAATAAATAGATTTGCAATGAAAGCAAATAAAAGATGCAACTCGAGCGAACAGTAGCCGCGACTGGTTGTATTCTGTATCGTGTTTGAAATACAGTGCTCTCGGATGTGGAGCGCTATAGCCGCGTTCGATGTGAACACGTGTTCACGATGCGGCTGCCACACGACATTGTCGAGAGGCAACATGTGGGCCACGACAGTGGCAGAGCGGCAACAAACAACGGCACGAAACGTGTGCGGACGGAGCATAAGGCCAGTCGGCCGAGAGACGGGCACCAGGCTCGGCTTTATCGTGGGCCAATCCGAGCGCTGTGACCTTGAGTAGTACTAAAGAGAGAGATATATTTAGCTGTGAGCAGCTCGAGCCGCTGGTTAGGTGCTGCTGCTGCTGCTACCTAACTCTGCCTCATGCTCGGAGCACCGGAATCTCTTTAGAGCAGAGGCAAAAGCTCGGGGCGACGGATAACCATCGCGGGGAAACCGTCGTGTCCCCCGCGCACACAAATTCTACGCTACGGAAATCTGTTGCCTCGATAGAGATTGTTTCCTCGTCCCCGTTACTCCCCCCTTCGCTGTTTAGCATCGGCTTCCGATACTTGTCGCTTTTTCGCAGCGGACGAAAATTAATGTTAAACGCGTCGGCGAATTCCATGCCGCGACCGGCTCTCAGAATTCGTCGGCGACGACTCAAGGTTGGTTTCTCCATTTTTCAAAGCGCTCGCGTCGACTTTCTCGAATAGTCGGCTTGGGTCCGATGTTTTGTCGCAGTCAGGGACATTCGATTATCCGCTTTTTATTTTGGAACGTTGTATCGTGGCGGCTAGGTGACGACGATGATGAGTACGGAACCAGTTCTCCTTGGATGCTCGGGGACGAAGAGAACTCGAGACGACCGTAGTTCGGCTTGCACGCCCCAATTTCCTCGAACTTCTCGAGCGTTGCGAGAAACGACCGGGTCACTCCGAAATTATGCTCGCCGAACCACTTCCGTGCGAACGCGTATCTTCGTTGTTAATCTGGAAAGCGTACAGTCGATTTAGCATAGCGCGAACTTTTCCAGAGTGGCGCGGGATACGGAATCGTGGACGCGACACGCGACGGCTAGGTCGTCTGTTAGCTTGCACGATCCTGTAGGTACGTACGGCGTAACGTAGGAACGATTGCGGTTCGTCGGACCCGTAAATTCCGGCGCGGTGTACGGAGCAACAAGTATCCCAGCGCGCGATCGATCCTGTTCCTCCTAGAATCGATCAACCCGCCGGCAATGGCACTTGGAATTTCCACGGGATCTATTTACACGGAGCCAATAGTTTGACGCAACAGGCGAATCGAGATTTCGCTCTCTTACAAGAGAGAGGAAGAGAGAGAGAGCGACGCGCGCGGTGAGGGAGTGGGTGCACGCGGGGGTGAACGACGGAAAGAGGGTGAGATCGAGTTGGAAAAAGGGAGCGAGACAGGCGAAACGACACGCGAGAGAGCACGAGAGAGAAAGCAAGAGAGAGAGAGAATCGCCGTAGACGCGAGGAGCGAGATGGGACACTGCCCGGTAAGAGCAAGAGCGTGAGATCTAAAGCGCGACAAAGATGCCCACCGTGACGGAGAGAGAAAGGCTACAAGTCTGTGCGGTATTCCTTTCAGTGTGATTGTCATTCATGCATTGTGAATCAGGGACTTTATTTTTAGAAGCGACTGAATGAAAGTGGAGTACCCCGTAGTAGTAGTATAATGTCGGTGGTAGGAGGAGAAGAGGTGGCGGAGGAGAAGGAGGACGAGGTGGAGGAACAGCGGGAAGAGGAGGAGGAGGAGGAGGAGAAGCGAACGCACAGGAGGAGGAGAACGAGGAAGAGAAGTACGCGATAGGGGGGAAAGGGTAGAAGAGAAAGAAAGAGAAAGGGGGCGAGGGAGGGAACGAGGAAGACGTTCCACCGATCTGCGAGTAAATCGTAGTACGTCCTCACACGTGGCTGCTCCCTCTCCGTCACCCTTTTCCCCCTTTTGCCACCCCGTTTTCCCCCTTTCCGCTGCTACCGCCATCGCCACCACCCTCAGTCAACGACACAAACTGCGGACACGCGAACGCAGAGGTAGACGCACGTGCCCACTTTTACCTATACCTCCGTGGTGCCGACCCAAACACGATCGTGAAACATTCGCGACTCCAAGCTGATCCCCGGGACCGAATCGCTCGTTTTCCGTTGTTCTATTCCGATCGACACGTTGCACAGAGATCGTCCAAGAACCAGTTCAAACCACCATCGACAGCTGAAAAGTTGCCAGGCGGAACGTGACAGAGGGCAAATGTAAACACGGTTCGCTCCACGTGCCACCGTCATCGCCGCTGTGGGAAGGGCTTTGACCGGCAAGCGCTACACCGATTCTCAATGATCGTCATCGTTGAATAGCATTCGACAACGTCGACATAGTATACAAATTATTTACAAATAATATTTCAATAGGAGCGTACTTGCTAGGCGACCGCTGCTCTGTTGTCGTTCAGTCTTTGAGCTGTTAAAGTTCGTTCAGCTCTCCGAACGATGGACCTGAAAAACATAGTATGTGTCAGTTCAGTCGTCGCGTCTAGCTCTAGCTTCTTCGGGGGTCAGAGGATGCACACCGATATAGCGGTGCCAAATTTAAACGAACAATCCCGCCTTCCGTTTCTAGGAGACGCAGCACTAGAAGTGTTAATTGATCACCGCTGAACACCGGTATCGGCGTGTCTTCCGACCCCTCGCGAAGGTACATAGCTTGCGTTACAAAAGGACTCTCCCACCCGAGACCCCTCCGCGAGAATTGTATGGCTCTCGCGGAAGGAGATTCGGACGACACACACCGAAGAGGCAGACGCGCGGAAGTAGCGACCCTCGAGGTCGCGACTGACAAAAGCGAGACAAGGAAGGAGAGCCGGCGCCTCGTCCGTCGGCGTCGATACAGACGGCCGATACACGTACGCGGTGCACACATCCGTACATACGTACACGGACGAGAGCGCACCACGCGGGCACAGAACGGAGGGAGAGGCGTGCGTAAGCAACGATCCAATAAATTAGTAGGATCATTGACACCGTCCGCGTGGCCGCGCTTCGGCCGTGGTCGCGTTGTACTACGATGTTTACAGTTTAATTCGAGATACTCGAAATGTCACGTGCGCGCGTTACCCATACCACCGCACAGTGCTCGCGATAAGCACGCTGTCTCTCTTCTCTCTCTCCCTCCACGGATAGGGAGCAAGGGAGGGAATCGGGGCGGGTCTTGGGGGAGGGAAGGAGGGGTACACGGATGATTTGACAAACTACTCGGGGAAACGAGTCACCGAGCGGTTTGTTCTCTCCGTTCGGCCGTCCCTCCTTCGCTCTCTAGCGGGGCACGGTCTCAAGGTCCAGGAATCTATGTTACCGTTATCTGAATTGGATTATAAAACCGAGCAGCCTTGACCCAGGACAAACTCGTGTCTCGTTTGTAAACAAACGGAGCGCGCCTCGATTCGCGGCGCAACCTATGCGCGATTCCTACCGAGCTGCTACGGGACCGGCGGGAACGAATTACATCCGACGACCACGGACAGGAGTGCGGAGCGGCTCTGTAACTGACCTACGGGAACACGATCCCAGACCTTCGCCCGGGAACTAACGCGAGCACGATTAGGCCAACGAGGCGCGAAACCTCCGAGCAGCGTTCGAATCACCGCGCGGATTAGACCGTCCGTCCGGCTATCGTCTCGTCGAGAGCCGATGCAGCATCGTGGAGTAGATTCTCCGAGTGTTCTCTCCGCGCTAACGAGGTTTAAAGGGACTCGATCGACGACAACAAGAACGCACGAGCCGCGCGAGGATTCCTCTGTTCGTAGAAGATCGCGTTGTTCGCGGGCAACAATCGTTCCGGCTATTATCTAATCGCGGCTTCTAACCTCCATGCGAGCGCGTTCACGTAATCGTTACTTAATCCCTTTCTGGACTGCGCATCGAACATAGTCTCTCGATTCCGTTGTGCACGGCCAGCGTCGTGCCGCCCCGTGCTGCTTTTTCGAAGAAAAGGTCAGCATCGCGGTACTTGCGAAATCCGAACGTTGTCCGCGGTAAACTGCGCGGCACGATAGCGTCATCGGGATCACTCGGCGTTCTCTCGTCTTTTCCCAGGGTTTTCCATCAATCGAGAACTAGCACGACGCTCTGGACTCCGCTCGTTCAACGATGCATAGATTACCAGGGCTCGAAAGAGCCGTTCTCGCGTCGAACGTTCGGAAATAATTTGTTTTTTGTCGAAACAAAATTTTATTTATTTTGATCTCTGGCTAGCGTATATACCCCGTTGGGCCACCGAAAAAGAACGCGCGCGCGGACGCGAGGAACAAAGAGAAAGTCTGCTTTTTTCGGAGGGAACTGGATCGGAACGCTGCCACGGAAGCTTTAAAGTCTGTCGCGTACATTCTACTAACCAGACGCGGTACGGAGGATGTCTAGGTCACCGACTAAAGGACTCGTTCGACAGGATTACAAGGTAGCAAGAAGCAGCCGTTCGATCGCGAGAATTGAAATCGAGATGAGCGCGAGATCCCGTGTCTCGTATTCCGCGTCTCGTATTCCGGATTCTGGTTTCTCCAAGATCGACCGAGAGGGATCTCGAATAGAATCTCATTGGCCGCGCCACGAGGCGAAATGTTATCTGCCAAGCCCCTGGCACTGGCACGCATTCGGACGGTAAAAACTTGGGCTGGTTCTGTTGCCGTTGCTATTGCCCGTTGATAAGATAACGCGCTCCCGATCGGACCGGCTAGTTTTCTACCGGGGACACAAAAAAATTCTGAGCGCGACGCGAAAAAGATACTCGAAATTACCCTGTGCCTCTGAATCGTTTGATTCGCGAACGTTAGATTCGCAGTTACCATTGAAGTCGAGTCTATTTCGAAAACCGACTGTCATAGAACCGAGACGATAACGCGCGTTCTTTGCTCGGTGATCGCGAGCCACGGCAATCGCGTTCTTCTCCGCGTCAGCGATAAATCGCCGTTGTGCAACGAAACGTTCGCGCATCGCGAAAACAAATCGCTGATGCTTGACACTGAACCGTTTCGAGGCGACACGCGCGCTCTTGCGTTACATTCTTTCGCAGCCTCGAATTTTCTCCGTTATTGAAATCGATTATGTACCTTCTCGTTCGCCGGAAATTCTCCCGGTTTATCTGCAGTCATTCTTCTTCGAATTCGACCCGAAGCTCTCTAGTCCACGCAAAAGTTGCATGTCCTCGAAATACGTTCGAGCAGTTCTCCTACGAAACACAAAAGCGAATGAAATTTTGTAATCCGATCGGTAAAACGAGAAGTGCGCGAAATTTACAGCGGGAACGTTGCGCGTCGTTTAAAGTCGTGTCGCGATTCGCAGGATAACGCTTGCGTACGGATTGACGTCATTTTATAGAAAACGTCAGTTTACCGATTTTACGCAACGCTATCCACGCTATCGATTTTTTACGCGCAACGTATGCGTATGCACATACGTATACCGTGTACGCGATATGCGCGTTGTCCCGAGCGACAACATCCTAGCCGCCGGAGAAACAGGGACGAACAGAGAGAAGGATCGCGATCGATCGACGTCGAAACAACGTCGGGTCTATTCCGCGAAATAGTTTTCACTTCTGCAAGGATTGCGAAGCTGAACGCCACCAAGGCTTGAAAAGAATTCGTTGAAGCGGATACCCCGAGCAATTGGGAATTTCGGTTTTTCGTCACAGTTGTTTAGAATAAATTATATTAACACTTTATCTACCGGAAGCCTGTTAATAACTGTGTCGTAGTAAATTAGGAAAGGATCGTCGGTAGACAATGTGTTAATAATCGTTCGAATCGGGACCTTCGCGTAACAGATTTAAACAGTTATTTTCGGCACCGTTTTAAGCTCCGATCGTAACCGAACAATTTACGACTATTACCATTCGGATCTACATACATATGTGTACCCATGCGGTCTCGGTCGGTAATTGCGAAAGTCAATTCCGCAGGTTCGCTTCTCGCTTATCTACCCGACCTCTCCGAGCGCGAGTCAACCGCATTATCCGAACAACTCTCCTTAATGCAGCGTGTCCCGCTGCACCATGGAACGCGAACAACACCGCGAACGATCCTCCGATCCCGTCTCTAACGGTCTGAAACGCGTTTCTGCAAAACACGAGAAATGAAAACGAAAACGGGGGAAGAAGGTGCCGCTTAAATTCACTCACCGACCGAACACGTGCCCGGTTTTATCCTTCGACGATCGGGTTCTGGTAACGGATCGACCTCGTTAAAGATCCTGGTGTCTCCATTGGCCTTTCATGGACGTAGCGATACGGCGCCGATCGATTCCTTATCGATATGGAGAGGGACGCTACTTTTGGAAAGGACTTGCTTCTAACTGTCGCGTGTTTTACAAAAGAACCTGAAGAGATTCAGGCTTCGATTCGTTCGACCCCCTTGCGCGGCTATGCCGTATTTTGTAAACGCATCGAATCGGCAGTCTGGTCGTAAGACCTATTTTGGGGGGCTCTTCCGATGGACGAAGACTCTCGACGAGACTCCGCTGTAAAATGAGTAAGCGGAGAAGCAGTATTCTCTGGCGAGAAACGGCGTCGTTGAGCTTCGTGCCAACGGAGCTTACGTTTCAAAGGCATAACGCGGATAGGCCGGGATCAGACTATGGATTATAACCTCGTTCCCTCTCCATTCCTCCGTCTCTCGTTCTCTAGCTCTCTCCTTCTCCGTCGGTGCAAGGATGTCGTGTCATGCTCGACGGTACTCCGCGGTACTTCGCGGTTTCCGCTAATGAACCGGCAAGCCTTTACGGTGGTTTTATTCTGTTGCATCTTACGTCACGATATCCATCGCGGTCGGCCTCGCTCGATCTCCGTCGCAACGACGGACCTCTGCCGGTGGGATCTGGAAGCTGGCCAGCTGGGCTGCGCCAGCCTAACGAGTTTTTTTTCCCGACGATAAAGTCCGACCAAAGCAAAACTTAGCCGGAAACAGGAAACAAGAAACGACAGGAAGATCGTCCATCGCCTTCGCTCGTTACAGCCGTTCCCTTCGACATCGTGGCGCATTACCTGCCGGCGATCGTTGCACACGTAGACACGTTCCCAAATCTCGTTGTCGCAACATTCCGAAAATACGACTACCAATATTTTATGTTTATCCACCGTAAATTCATCGGTTTGTCCGTAATCCTTGGACAACGGAAATTGTACCTCGCTCTCTAGATCCGGTCGGGCCCCGGTTTCCACGAAACAATTTTCTGTAAAAATGTCGCAAAACCGTAAGCATTATTTTCTGTCCCATGGGACTGTGCGCTATTTCTCATTATAGTCGTACGGCGTTGTATCGTGTTACCTGCGAACGTCGTTGGAAGGCCGAGGGTTGCCATAAAACTCTTCGGGGTTCCTTGTACACTTGTTGCACCTGCCGGATCCGTTCTGGGTCCGCAGGTGCTTAGGAAAGTGCAGGACGCGGTCGCTCAGTCTCTCGGACTCGCGAACACTGCTGTTCCTCGAGGCTCGAATATTATCTTCTTATTACCGGTACGTCCGTGTGAAGCACACCTGCTACCTCGCTTCAATATTTCTGCAAACCACCTATTTCTACACCCTATGAACTTCTTGAACGTCCTCGACAGGATTGCTCGAGACAATCGTTGTTCCCGTTCGAGCCTCGAAGTTGAACGATCGTAAACGGAAACTCGAACTATCCCATCGATCGTTTACCACGATCAGAGAGTCTCTGCTATAATAGAATATTTTATTACATATACTATTTCGGGGTGATTGGGCAGAGTGAACTAGAGAATTTGCGTACACGGATGAAAATTGCTATGCCTCGAGAGCACATCGGAGGATACGCGGAAGCTTGTCGCTCTAAAAATTGCAATCGGAAATTAATTTTTTGTAAAATACACGTCAAGGTGCCGATCTGTTGATGCCGTTTCTACGGCGAGAGGATCGCGTCCACATTGTACGGACAGAAATCAACGATGTAAACACGAAGAGCAGCGGTCCAAACTCCCCTCCAGACAGCGAAAACACCTGTTACAAAGCAACGCGAGACGGATCTGTTTATTTTCGTACATATCGAGCCATCCTTCTCCGTGACAGCCGAGCTCTACCTTACCGAATGCTTTGAACAGTTTCGAAGATGGCAGCACGTATCGAGCGCGCGATTACCTACGACCTACAAGTTTCAATCCATAGACGAGACGGAACAATAGATTGAACATCCCACGACCTCTCGAGACCAAATGTCACTGCTTCACCGACGTAGAAATTTCAATAGAAGCAAAGGTAAAATTTTCTCATTGTAATCGTTGTTTAATTTTTAAATCGATAAGGCAGTCACATTATGCTACGAAAGTTCACAAGATGTTGAATCTATCGTTACATCTTATCTGTGACAGAATATTCTTCTCGTCTGCGAATGCTCCTCAAATTAATAGTTCTTCGATCAACCGTCGCTCTGAGAAGAGGGCGCTTACATCGTTATTTCCAAGTCGGTAAGGTAGTCAACTGTTAGATGTAAATCCATAAGGTATTAGATCTAGCGTTCCACTTAACCCGTGCTTTTGTCTTACAATTATAACATAAACAAAGAGAAGCGTTTGAACGTTGTTCAATGTAATTTATACCATCGGTGAATCTACTTTGCAGAATTAGGAATCGTGGGAACTCTCGAGGATACGTATTCGAACGTGTCTCTAAGCTTTTCTTGTTCTTTTTATATTTTCTAGAAACGTTGGACCACCCTTCGGGAGTAAAAAGGATATGCGTGCATGAATGTTTCTCGGTTACACGAATTATTCGAACCTGCCGGAGAGGCTCGTCGGGAACGCAATCGTCCGTTTTTTCGCTTTTCGATTGACCAACGGCGATAAGAAAAACCGTCGCGCGATAAAAAGAGGAAATTACAGCTTCGAAATCGTTCGTCGAATAACGCGAATTACGAAGTCGGATAACGTTGCGTCTCGGAGGATGACGTCAGCTACGATCTTAACGCCGATTTACGGTATTTTCATCGACTGGATCCGAGTCTCTCTCTGTCTCTCTATCTCTATTTGTTTCAGCGTGTAGTACACGGGTTTCGTGATATTTCTAATCGGATTCCGACTGTCGAAACCGAAAGCTTTCATCGAGGATCCCCTACTACGAAGCTTGTAACGTAATAGGAGACACGCGCACCATCGGTCTTCCCGTGGCCGTTTCCCTTTCTCGTCGATCGATCGAGAACGCTGAATCATGGCAAAGAGATGCCAAGAGCGGGTCCTAAGAAAATCATCGTGGACCGTTGTTCCGACTTTCGACGGCCCTGAAACCGAAGCCGAGGAAGAAGTCGTTCTACGCGACTCCGTTGAAAGCGTTGCTGCTAGTCCAGAAGAGCGTTCACCTCTTGTGCGAGGATGCAAAATGAACCGATACAAATTTAGAACCGCCTTCTTTCTTCGTTTCGTAATCGGTTAAAAGGGGAAACGTTCCTCTGTGAATAATCCTCGAGCAGCGTTTTTCCTCCGTTTCACTCGGCGTAGGAAGCTGTCCCCGTCGAAGCTGGCTGGCTAGCTCGGTCGCGTAGTTTAAAATAAACGTCCACAACTCGTCTTGGTTCGCGCGGAATCAAAATCTGTTCCGTCTCTCTTTCTCTCGCTCTCTTTATCTATCTATATCTCTTGCTTTGATACTTTTCGATTATGCGTAGACGTAGGTGCGTCGTAGAAACGCGCTAATGTATCGTTCTAATTCGCAAAAAATCGTAGAATCGGCGAACAGGTTCGGTTCGAGCGATCGCGCGACTGGACCACCGAGCCCTGGACAAGCAGGCTGAAAACCTTGGAACTCAGGGCCATTATTGTCTGGTGGGGCCTTTGCCTCTTCCCTTTCCCTTTGATAGCCACGGGAGTCTTTCATCTGCTGAGACACGCCAGCCGGAGCGAGAGAGGAGACTTCTGTGTGTGCTGCAGGAGAGGCTGTTTCTTCAACGATCTTGAAGGGGCTACGCCTCGTAGAAGATATGAGCCACGGTTGCGACGTCGCCACCAGACAAGAACCGAAATTGCATTTCCACCGAGGCGAGGGTCGCCCTCAGACGCGAAGAGAGACCCCTTCCTGTCTCTCGTTCTTTGCCTCTCCTCCGCCTACTTTTCATCTCTCGTTGCGTTTCATCTTCCTTCCTTTCTCTCACCCTATCCTGTCGCTGTCGTTGTCGTTGTCGTTGTCGTTGTCGCTGTTGCTGTTGCTGTCGCACGGCTCCGCTCTTCTTCGCCTCGCTCTATGCTCCGTTCCTTTTTCTCTTTTCTCTTTTCTCTTTCAGCGTCTTGTTTGTTGACCCCAGTTTCTCCTCCTCGGAGATTAACCGTGCAACCAGCCTGCGTTTAAGATAAGCTGCGAATTACTAGGAACGATACCCGTGTACGTACCTCTCTCGCAATAAAAATTGTAATTCTCCCCACCCCTCCGTTCGCAACAACAGTTTACAACAGTTCCGGTTGGAATTCGGCCGAGAAACAAATAAACTATTTAGGATTTAAATCGGTTTATTTATATCGACGTTATCCTCGTGTACCGGTCGATTATATTAAATGGCGAAGGGGGTTACGGTCTGGGTTAAGTAACTGTGCAATAACGAGGCCATTAGTTATTCAACAGGAACGCAACGCGCACGCGCGGTTAATTTAATTGTTCCCTGTTAATGACAATTCCTCTCCACCCCCTCCCTGCCCCTCCCCGGTGTGGGTATAACGTGTAACAGTGTCGTCCTTTGGCAGATCGCGATAACGTAACGGTTATGATAATGAAAAGGATGGCGCTAACGGCGCGTCAGGTAGGAGTCGTGAGAAACCCTAACAAAGGCCGCTGTTGAATTTCATTTAAATTCAATTAACCGGATTCGAGCGGATAGCGATTTATATTTCCCGCAAATCGAAACCCTTCCTGTGCCCGGGACCTTGCTCTCTGACCTTCAACGCTTAGCAAACCATCGGCCCGCGAACATTTGCAACGCAAAAATCGAAGAGGTAGCGCGTAACTCGCGGTTTTTTCATATAGGCGTGTATACACCCTCTGTTTGATCCTCCCAAGTGGCGACAGACTCGGTACGGTTTCTCGACAAAATTTAAAATCGGCGCAACCGTGGACGAGGAGAATTGTTCTGGTCGCCACAAGAATTAGCACGATCGAATAGCGTGCGAATATCTCTCGGGAACTTTCATTGAAGGTGGGCGGAAAGCGTGGACCTCTGCGACGCCCGTAAATCTCAAACGGGAAGCGAAACGCGCGCGCCTCGTTCGCAGCCTATTCGCTGATCTATTCCGCGAAGAAAATTCCGATCGCGCTTTTTCTCGTTTCAGAGGGGAAATTGATCGTTGAGACGAATAGCACGACTGTTACAGCTAGGTGAGAATCGCCGATAGGTCACTGTCTCGATTCTTCGGTCGCTCAAATTGCAGTACTTTGCTGCGTTTAATTGGAAGCTCGTTCGCAAGGCGGTACAATCCAGTCTCGCTTTCAACGCCACCGTTGCACAAAGGTAATTCAATTTCCGCGGCAACAAGCTCGCACGGGCGCTCGCGCGCTCTCTCTCTCTCTCTCTCTGTCTCTCTCCCTCTGCCGTTGCTCCTCTGAAAACGTCAGGTTCCTCGGCAAACAGTCCAAGACAATAACTCGAATAAACAATGGCGTTCGCACGAGCCTCAGACAACGGATCGACGCGGTGCACCGCGAGCCATTTGGTTCGAGCGACGTGCCACGGTCGACGCTAACACAGATCGTGTGGTTTTTCGAATTTCTTCAAAAATATATATCGCACCTCCGGTTTAGCATGAATTCGATCCCGTTGAAAGGATCGATTGAAAGAAACCGGCGAATTGTTCCGCGTGTCTCGACAACAGGCTTTTATCGAGGTCGATGAATGCGCGTTTTATTAATCCGTTAAAGACACCTACGTGCTTACGTCGAGCAATTATCGATCGGCCCGCGCGCGGACAATTAAACTCGCGGGCGATACGCGTCGCGACGGCGCGGCGGCGCGCAATTACTTCAAACGCGGTTCTCGCTGAACGAAAATATTAAGTACCTGGATATTTGTAAACGCGTTGATACTTGGAATTATTTATTTCTGGATTATTAGAGATTCTACTGTGAGGACGAATAATAAAAA
Source organism: Lasioglossum leucozonium (assembly GCA_028454225.1). NCBI lineage: Eukaryota > Metazoa > Arthropoda > Insecta > Hymenoptera > Halictidae > Lasioglossum > Lasioglossum leucozonium. Next base: position 3,950,414 of record CM052220.1, on the reverse strand, counting down.
TTGTTTTACCGAACGGTACGGCGGTAGTTCTTTTTTTTTTTTGTTAATCCCGTCTGCTAGTGCTTCGACCGTATTTCATCGCGGAACAACGATGGGGTCGATCGAGTATCTTTATCGTGCCGATTTTTTCTGCTTGAAAAACAACCATGCGTCGGTAACAATAGCCTGACGCCGACGCTGACGCATCGATGATCCGTCTCTCGAAACCCGCCGGTCGACTGTAAATAGAGTTGAAAAACGAGCGGACATCGCTTTGTAAACTGAAAGATAATTTCCGGTACCTAAAGCACCGTGGACATTACGCGCGGCTATCTTTGCCCTCGGTATATCTACGACGAGACCGAGTATTTGTTTCAAATATTTTTACCGCGATAACGTCGTACATATTGCTTACGCACGAGAAAAGCGTAGCAATTGAAAATTTTTCAGTTTTCTCCTTTTTTATAGAACGTTTTCGTTTTATCCAACTTTTGTAGTTGTTTTTTTAGATAATTGTTAGATTTTATATAATTTTTTAGTCTTATCCTTCTTCATCCAATGTTTTCGTTTTTTCCAACTCTGATTTTTTTAGTTAGGTGTTGTTTGTTTTTACTTGCAGTCACAGCTAGTTAACCTTCTCTCTGTGCACTGCTATTCCAATGTTAATCATGCACAGTGGGGTAATTAGACACCATGCATTTTTCGAGCAAACTGAAAGAAAAAATTTTTTCGCATAAGTATTTGTGAAATTTTAGCGATGTTTAAATGATAAGTATACTTTAACCATTTGAAACATTTGACAGACAGCATTCCTAGCAAATTTTTAGAAATTTCCCATTCGTCAGCGGTTTGTTCCCGTTGTCGTCAGACTTGCGGTGCATTCCAACTGTAAAATTTGTATTTTTTTCTTTCTGACGTTTTTCGTACACACGAGCGATACCTGCGTACACATATGCGTACGGAGGAAAGTTCTAATTTCGACTTCGAATCTCGCCGGTATTCGAACGGTGCAAATACTATAACCTATCTTGCTTTCACCGCACGTTTGTTGACAACTCACGTGATCGGTGACAATGATGCCGGGCGGGAAATGTCCAAGTATTTCGCGGTGCGCTCGAACAGTTTCTCTATTTCTATTTCTCTTCTGCATATTTCATGGCGTAAGACGCTTTCCAACGCTTTAAAATATAATCGGCGTTTATTCGGTGTATCGGTTGCGCAACTCGAGTCAAATTTCCAGCCGTTCCGTTGTGTTTCGTAATTTCATCATTTAACGCGAACGTGCTTCTTCCGATGATGAGTGAAATAATTACGCAACGAGCGCGGACTTCATTCGCTATTATCGCGTGGTCAGTGTCCAATTACTCGATGCCAATTTATTCCGCGGAACAGCAGGAAATGACGGAAAGCGGAAAATGCGCAGTACCTTATTACCTGTGGCCTTTGATTTCTACCGAAATTAATGGAAACTTTCAAAAGCTATGTACGTAATCTGTCGCGGCGAAGAAAAGTGTGGCGAACCGAAAAAAAAAACACGGGAACGGACTGGAACGATCGCAAAGCTCGTCGGGATCGATTCATCGATTTACAATTTCAGAGCTTTCGATTTCTATCTGTACGTCGTTGCACCGATACACGACTTCTGCTTAGCGCGTAAACGGTGTCGGAATATCGGAACGGTAAAGATAGAAAACGAGGTTCCCGTACGCTTGGTAGTCTATTTAAAACTGTACAGCTTTGAAAAGTCGCAACATCGGGTTTGTTGTATGTTGTATACGCGGATACGTACGTAAGTACGGGTGATATCATAAAGTACAAAATGGTGGCGGAGCAGTCGACGCGGTACACGTAGAGGACGCATGCGCGCGCCTGCGCCACGGAAAAATAGTACGCTGGAGATTTCGTCTGGTAGAATTGGCGTTCTCTGTTGCCTCTTTCGTTAGGGAAAAAAAAGGCCGCGTCGGTATTGCGCGTCGATCGGTTTTCGCCGGAGTCCGATAGCGGTTTCGATCGGTGTACGGCGGATCGGTGTATATCGGTATCGTCGAATGCCTCGAGCGCGTTACAATTTGGTCTATAGAGGCGAATCCGGACGTCGAGGTGGGCTTGTCGGCGCAGTGGGCCAGTGCGCATCGGTGGACCGAAACACGGAGACCCGAGATCAGTGGGAGAGTCGAGAGTGTAATGTCTGATAAGACGAGCGATGGACAGCCGTGCGAGCGCGTGATCATCCTACCTTTGCTTTTGACAGTTCACCTTCCCTGAAAAGTGACTTCGAACCTATAAACGGGCCCGTTACCGCGAGCAGCAGTCGTGTCGCGTCTAATATGTTCGTGCCAATGTGCCATTGATCCAGGCGGACCGACGGAGGACTGATTCAGATAATCGCAGGGCAGCGCAGGGCAACAGAGAGAAAAGCACAAGTGGTCGTACACGTTCGTTCGTACGTGCATACGTTCGTTCGTTCGTTCGTTCGTTCGCTCGCTCGCTCGCCCGTGTGTGTGTCGCGCGTTCCGTTCCGTTGTCGTGACCACCTACGTGTCTTTGACTCATAGCATAGAAATATATCTTTACCACCCGTTAGAGACCACGAGAAAACTAATAACAGCCAGTATCTGTCATTACATTTTCCCACTGACAAACAAAGGCGGCTAGTTTTAGCGCTGCCTTCGACCACTGGACATATATAATATCGCCTCTCTCTCTTTCCCTCTCTGTCGTTCTTGTTCTCGTGGGACGAGGAAACAGAATGGAGGCGATAGCAAAGCATGATTTCACGGCTACCGCCGAGGATGAGCTTAGTTTTCGAAGGAGCCAGATCCTCAAGGTTTGTACGATCTATACGCACGATCCTATCGGTTACGCTCCGAAAACGTGGAATTCCGGTGTGCACCGTTTTGTTCGTTTAAATAGCTTAAATAGCTTTTCACGGCACATGGTGCACACCGATCCTCCGAACTTTTGCTATCGCGCAAACGGATGTCGCGTGTCGCTTCAGGATATTCGCGACAATGCGTAGCGTTCCACGCGAAACGATGCTACCCCGTTCAGCGAGTCTTCTCTTTTTTTTTTCTTTTTTTTCAGCGAGAGTTCTCACGATTGTTCGGCGAGCTTGTTACTCCCGTGACTTGTTGATTTCTGCTCGTCGACCGATTTTCGATGTTGCTTCCGCTCGGGGACGCGTGTCGAACCATTTGCATTCGAATTAATGCGACGATAACAATTTCCTTTCCTCTTCCGCTTCCTTTTGCGGTTCGTCGGGAAATCGTGTAACATCAATCGGCGCGGTTCAAATAATTTCAACGTGCCTGTGCTTGCACAAATTGCTCATTTTTTTTTTTCATAAATGGTGAATTATAGCCTTGCAACATTGGAAGATGTCTATCTTGTAAAATATTCCAGAGCCGTTGCTTTTACTTTTCTAAGATTGAATTTCTCTGTGTACAATACTATAAGCTTCTACGATAGAATTGTGCAGTATACAATAATGCTACTCGATAGAGTTGATAGATTTAATACGTAACATTGTTACTGCAATGCGCACAGCATAACAGCTATGTTATTCTTGCAGATTCTAAATATGGAGGATGACATGAACTGGTACAGAGCTGAACTAGATTCCAGGGAAGGACTCATTCCAAGTAACTACATAGAAATGAAAAACCACGAGTGGGTGTCCCGTACAATTTTTCTCATTAATTTACTGTAAATTGCTGTCAAATTCTTCGGCGTGCGTTTCACATTCTTTGCTCATGTTCCGTTCATCTTTTACAGCTGGTATTATGGAAGGATAACCAGAGCGGACGCAGAGAGACTATTAATGAACAAACAAGAAGGCTCTTTTCTTATTAGAATTAGTGAAAGTTCGCCTGGTGATTTCTCTTTGTCTGTTAAGTTAGTAAAATGCTTTTAAAATGTACTACAGGTGTTTACGTACATGCCAAATGTTTTGGTCGAGTAATAATTGTTCGATGGTTATCTTCAGATGTTCAGACGGTGTCCAACACTTCAAGGTATTGAGGGATGCCCAAGGAAAATTCTTCTTGTGGGTGGTCAAATTTAACAGTCTTAACGAATTAGTAGAATATCACCGTACAGCGTCCGTGTCTCGCTCGCAGGATGTTAAACTACGAGACATGGTTCCAGAAGAAGTAATTACGCGCGATAAGCTAATTAAATATATATGACATAGGAGGATTATTTAATTTTATCGCGTCACCGTATTTCGTTTCAGTGTCTAGTACAAGCGTTATACGATTTCATGCCACAAGAACCTGGTGAACTCGAGTTCAAACGAGGCGATGTAATTACTGTAACCGACCGTACGGATCAACATTGGTGGCACGGAGAAATTGGCAACAGACGGGGACTCTTCCCATCTACGTACGTCACTCCTTATCACTCCTAGGTAAGTACAACAACGGCGGACGTATCTTGAACTTGTTGTTTCATTTAAGAAAAATATAAGAATAAAATGATTGTCGATTGTAGACTCGATGTCGCCCGCACAGAGGCCAAGAGCATCGGCCGCCATGTCCCATCACTACTACAAACAGGATCAGAGTTGGAGCAGAACTGATCAAGAAGATTTTGCAAACTCCGCCTATCGAATGGGCTACCAGGATGCATTGGTGGTCTAGATGTCGAGTTTTTAGCTTGGCTTGATACACCATTAGTACTCTTTATCGGTCCCAATGAAAAAGCTTCTCCTACTTTAGTAACACACAGATGCACAGACGTAGAGTATGATTGTGTAGCAGACGACGACAAGGTAGTAAGTTTGTTTCTTTGTTAGGTTCGCGATCGAATCGAATCGGCGCGGCGCGTCGGGAGAACTTTTCACTGAGACTGATGTTACTACTCGAATTTATTAATAGTCATAATGCGTGTAAAATAGACACATCCCCGTAAGCATCTCATATTTCAGTTTCACAAGTAATCGAGTAGAGAGTAGATCTGAAAATACATTCATAACATTTACGTGTGACAAACGAATCGTGGAGTGGTGTTTCCTATTTCTTGGTAGTCCATTAATGGAGTGTTCAAACGCGAAGGTACAATATCGACCTTGTGTGTACATCGGTTAACAAGGAGTATCGGCCATATTAAACGAAAAATACATACTGTTTCGGAAGTCGGATTTAACGCAAGGCTGGCGTAAACATTGTATTTTTCGATATACGAGAATTCGCTGTTCGAAGAACGGGTGACCTTCGTGATAAAGAGCCTAGTACGCGAGATATAAGAACTTTATATAGATATAGCATTAAAACGCGTCGCCTTTTGGCATAAAATGCACACTATGCCTCTATGTTGTGGATATTTTTACAAGTAAGAAGAGGAAGGTAATATTCCTCGAAACGATTGAGACAAATCTGATGCCGATGCGTCAGATATACTTTCTGTGTATCATATAATATAGACTTGTACTTTCAGACTGTACGTTGAATAATCGTTCAGACAAGATTCGAGGGAAATCTTTTTTTTTTAAGTATTAGCGAAGATACATTTGCAATTCCTGTAACGTCGTCTCATGGTTCAAATTTTTCTCGACCGGAGAATTTTATTTTTCTGATTACCAATTGTCCTACGAAACGAAACTTTTCTTTCTTGAAATGTTGCGGTGATTTTTCCTTTTAGAGATTTTACGATACAGAGAGACAAACGAAAAAATGCCAATTTTACATGAACATGGTACGTGTTATACACATAATATATTAATGGGACTCGACGACAACGAGCGACTGATTTATTCTTTGTAACGCGTTAGAAATAAATTAGCGATCCAAGAAAAACTTAGAATCGAGATGAATTTGTGTTCCGTAATGCATTTTTCGATACATACCAAAAAAAAATATAATTCCACAAATCGGCCATGCGAAATAGACTTGTCTGTATAACGTGAAACATGTAATTTTTCAAAGAACAGAAGTTCGTGTATATTTTTTAAATACTTTCTTTCTAACAGATTATTTCGGCACACCTTACTTTTTTTATCTTCGTGTAAACAGTGAAAATACGTAGCCCTATTTTGTAATTATTATTATTATTATTATTATTCGTTATGTTACATTTTATTGATAACAATATATTATATTAATTACACTTGCATGATTTGTTTACTTACGCCCATAATCCACGATACTTTTTGATACTTGTTACGTACCAAGTGGTAATTTCACTTCTACAACTGTGTTACAAGTGCATTATATATAGTAATTGAAAGTTGCATGGTACTTGTGCATGCACTACATTTACATAAAATAAGTAAAAAGACAAAAGTGGCAATTATTCTAAAATAATAATAAGTTCTTTTTAATTCAAAGACTGCAATAATTACAGAATACAAAACCATTTGGTTTCAATATTGAATCCAATACCACAGCAATGGACGTTTACGAATAAGAGATTAAAAAGTATACATATATATATATAGTTATTTAATAATCCCCTTTATATTGTCGATACTTTCCGAAATAATTTATAGTATTTTATATAGTTCCTATTGACGCAAGCGTTATCCTGATCAAATCGGGAGAAAAATTACAATACATTGAAATGATCCTGAAACAGTGGCGATCGTTTGATTAGGTTTTAAGAAACATTTAAATTGTTAGGAGTTTCATTCTCTCTTTGTAGTTAGTGTTATCAGAAATGTGGAAATGTAGAATAGACATTTGACAAAACTTTGGAAAATCTTTAGCGTAGACTTTAAACGAATTAAAAATATGTAGATCCACTTGCATCTCGCATCTAACGATTACATCGTATTGACAAGCATATTTACGCTCAGAGCGTATACTTTTGCCATTAATTTCATTTCAACGGGTACTCATTAGATATGTATTAGCCATTGAATATGTTTTGCACTCTCTAGTTTTTTAAATATTTTATATTGATTGTTGACGCAAAATATGGAAGCATGGTACACATTCACTCACTATAAGCAATGTTTCCTCACAATCTGTGTAAAATTGCTTAAATCAATTTGGAATTGAGTTGTCTCGAGACAACGGTATACCATGATGTATCTGGACCAAGAATTGTATAATAATCGAATGTAATAAAGTTACATGTTTGAACAAAGTTTCATCTGCTAATTCTGATTTTGTTAATCCTGATAAGAAAGTACAAACTATTCATCCTGCATCATACAGTTGTCTATTTGTTAATTTACAAAATAACTTTCAATATATTTTACACATTTTTTTTATCTTATATCATTTATGAAAATTTATACAATGTACCGGTACTTTCATTTTGAGGTAATACACATGTCCGACATAGTTCTTATGTACAAAAATGTTTATTTTACTTAACATACAAGTCTGTAAGAGATGTATCTTCCAGCAGTTTCTGATGGCCTGATAATTTTTACAACTTGTCCACGTTTTAAGCCGAAATAACGAGCAACAGGATCACCGGCTTGTATACGCATCAACTGATTCTCTTTCAACTTATATCTGGTAAGTAGTTCTTCCTTTTCATCCGGTGTAAGTACAATGTGTTCAGGTACTAATTCGTGTTCTGTTATGTTAATGAGCAATTCGGATTCCAAGAATTGTTCCAATATGTACTTTGGAGCCATGTCTACCAAAGATTGTTTCGCGGATGGTGTCATACCTTGTTGAACAACGATAATAGCCCTATTGGGACAAACAGTTCCATCAAATATTGTACATAGGAAATTCATTGTTTAAAAATAATGATCCCTTTGTTTTAAAAGCTAATTACAACGTTACCTGTGAATTTTCTCTTCTTGCATTCGTTGACAATAAGTTTTAATCGTTCTGATACCGATCTTGGGCTCATCGGGGAAAAATACAAAGAGCTGATCTGTGGGATCGTCATTGTGAGCTACCAGAACAATTAAATCGCTCCGTGCCGGTCTTTTCTCGCTCGGTTTATCACCGAACTGTTCCTTAAATTGCTCCAATGTTTGATCCAACTCGTCCTGAGTAACGAGATAACCTCGATCGTGACATAGCTGCATCACTGTTTTTCTTATCCGCCATAATTTATACGTTTCAGCCTCGTCATCCATTTCTCTAATAAATATTACCTAATCTTATATGCAGCTAGTTATTAGTTTTTGTTTATTCGTTGTTTTATTTAAACGACTGCAACATGCATGAAAAGCCTATTTACGTTTTTCTTCAAATCTAAACACGAGACGGCGCGACCGTGGCGGTATCTATGGCGGCGGGTTCGTGAATTAATTTTCCTTATCTTCCCTATGCGTAAGACAAGGACAGCGATGGCGTGCGACAAAGACAGTAGACGTCACGATCGTGCCACCTCCTTTTCGGCTGCGCTTCGAATCTCCTGATATGTATCAGGAAAACACGGTGAGCAAGGAGGATTCCGACAGACTTATATATATATATATATATATATATATATATATATATATATATA